>CM053788.1:86642726-86677726 GCA_028749045.1 Cupressus sempervirens
TCAGTTGCCTTTATATACAAGGCACTTCTATATTGTATTCATCCAATTATCTGATATCCAATCTTCTAATATCCATTCTCATTTGATCATCATTTGTCTCTCTTGTGCTATCTACTGAGCTTCTAGATCTTTGCATTTCATTCATGCCTTAGGAAAATTCTTACATGGTATTAGAGCTATACCAAATTCTTACACTTGTAATTTTGGAACATTCCATTTCTTTCAAACTTTAATTGTTGCAAAAATTCTACTAACCCTTGGTCATAACTTCAAAAACACATGTATCATATAGAAAATAAAACCTATGAAGTTGTGTTGGCCCTTTACATCGTAATCTTGATTAGAAAAATTTCAAAAGGCAAGAAAATGAGACTTGAGATTTTTTGACCAATGCTATATCATGACTTTGGAACATTTTGGGAAGGATAATCAAAACAACATGCAAAGTCATGATCACAACTAGGATTAATAACATTCAACACCATGAGTTGAAACATATTTAAAATAATTAAGAAACTTGTGAAATCTAGAAAAAACTTAGGGTTATAGGTTTAAAACATTTTATTTTAAACCTTATCAATGTCAGATACATGGGAAACAAATCTGAGTAAAATTTCATCAAAAAATTCAAAAATTTGAATACATAAGGAAATTGACTATCAATGGCTTTATCTAGGGATGGCGAATAACTTGCATTCATACAAGGATTTAGAATCTTTTAGTAGAGCATACCACAACATAACAATAGGGAAGAGAGCACTAGGAAAAATACACAAAACCTATACACATGGAAAAATAGGGAAAATGACACATAGAGAAAAAAAGCCAGGATCTATACAAACTAAACAAACCTAACTAATGCTTATGAATAGAAAGTAACTTCATAAGAAATGCTTCTTTAGAAATTGTCCATAAATAGGCAATTCCTATATACTACAAGAGAGTTCTTTGATAAAATATGAATCCTCACCCTATTTCTCATGGATAAAGTATGGGCCCAATCAGACAGGATCAAATTTTCCATACTTTCCCTTGTCTTCCAACATGACATTCTATAGAAAAACTAAAGCCTCAATTTTAAATTTCCTTTTAGTAGTTCATTTTTCATATAAAAATTTCACCTGCAATTGTGATTTAGCACTTTTTATTATAACTCCCCTTATGGTTTCATCCAATTCTAGTATGTCACCCATTCTATTTTTCATATCATCAGTGATGTCATCATCATATAGCTGGACAAACTTTAACATATCCATCAAGTTTTTCTATGGTAACCTTACCTGTATACCATACACAAGGTCAAAATGGGTACATTGTAGTGCCTCTTCTATTTGACTTCTGTAAGTCATCCTGATGGATGCAACCTTGTTGATATCTCCATGAGAAGGGATCGTGATTGGGACCATGAGTGGTCTACACCCTTGGGGTGATTGGATTTATGTTACTATATCAATTACTTTGATTATAATTATGGCTGATTTATGAGATTATGATGTGATTTATGGTTCACTGAGGTTTGTGCTAGTGATTACTAGGATTGATGTGGTATCATGATGTTGTTCTGTGATTACCAAGAGATGTGTGTAGAGATTGCACTGTGTACTATTACCGTGCTACATTGGACTAATTTCCTGTAGCAGTGGTTAGTCATGTTTATGACTATGTTCACTTATGTGTTTAAAGTGCCTTTTCATGTTGTGTAATCAACTATTATTAAATTCTTAAATGAGTAGAAATGGATTGTCCATGTTGGAGTCCTTAGTTTTGTGTTGCAGATATTTACCTTGTTATATTTTTTATTAGAGAGATACTTGTTACTCATGTTATGGTTTACATTTGAGATGACCTGAGGCTTAGATGCTATACTTTGATTTTGGTATCATAGATGTTAAATTACTATGTTGTTCAATTGATCATATTGCGTGATGATGTCATTTTGAGATGACAGTGTATTTTATGATGATATCTAGTTATCTGGTATTTGGACATATCTTTGATTATGTATGTGGTGGATTTAGTGTTATGGGATTTTAATTCATTATTGCATTGTTATGATTTATGTGAATGTGAGTGATGTAAATGGATTATTTTGGTATAATTGAATAAATGGTTAAATTAGGTTATTTATTGCATTTATTGCTTCGACTATGTTGTTATATGCAACTGCACTTGATTATGTTATTTAGTGTGTAGGATTTGTATCCCTGGCAGTGACACATGGAGTTAGTGATTCGACCATTCATATGTTACCAATGTCATCCCTGCATGGTTGATGTATCCTTATTTTAATTGTTTAATTAATCCTTTTGGTGATTATTAAATCCAAACTCATTTGCATTAGGTTATTAGACTTGTGAACGTATGTGTGCATTTTAGAGTTCACATTGTCACGAAGGTTGTTAAGGAAATTTTGTGATTTATGGGTTTCGAGCTTTTAATTTTATTGAATTTGATTGTTGGCAGCTTTGCCATAGTTTAATTCCTATTTCTAGGAATAGCCTATTTTCGTTTAGGTCGATTCGGGGTTTAACTAGGTTGGTTGGTTATTTTCCCTAATCAATTATTCACTCAAAAAGTGAATAAGTATTGAAAAAGGAATTTAATTCCTCACTTCTCACTTTTGAATTAGAAAGTTTGAGAGTAAAACCTAAAATCCTCTTCATGAGGATTTACTATTTTGTTCATTGTGGGAGCTATGGGCTTGGGATCATTGCGAGATTGATCTCATTGGATCCAGCTTGGGGAGACCTTGGATTGCCATGATTTTTAGCTACTTCTGCGAGATTTTTATTTTATGGTTCGGATTCCTATTTTTCCCTTTTGGCTATGAGGTAGGGCTCTCCTGTTTTATTATTTCTACTCCGTTTTAGCTTCTATTTTGGTAGTCGTTTGTTAAGAGGTTGAGAACTAGTGTTCCCCTTTGTTTCTATTTGCTAGTTCTACTTAGTTGGTTAGGTATGAACATTTTTCCCATTTTTGGGATGGGGGTTTGGGGTTTCATGTCATTATGCTAGTCATTTTTGCATACAGTGTCTGAACCCAAATTTTATTAGATTTTTGGGGTTTTTGTGCCCAAAGAACAAATGGGTTTTAATTTTGAAGTTTTCTAGTTTTTGGGGTTTTTACCTCAGTTTGTGTGCCACCCTATTTTCTCAGGTTTTCTTGGCATGAGTTTGGTCATGGACCTAGATCATCTATTTGGATGTCAATTAGACCATTGTTTCACTTTATGTTTGTATTGGGATGTGTGTCATATCCGTACTCTCAACTTTTTGTTTGGTCGAATGATTTTGTACTTGGTGTTATGGTTTCTTTTGGACCCTTGTTATTATTTCATGGACACTAGGATTTGTGTAGAATCCATACTCCCATATTGAGGCCAGTTGAGTGAGTTCATGATGTTTGGTCTTATTTGTCATTGGGATTCATGTAGAATCTATACTCTTGGATTGAGGCCGGTTGAGTGATTTCATGATGTATGGTTTTATTGTCTTTAGGATTAGTGTAGAATCTTTCCTCCCAAGTTGCTTTCGGTTGTGTGATATTTTGCTTGTGTTCTCATCCAGTCCTTGTGTTATGATCTTCATGATGGTGGTGCACCACACACGAGTACATGGATGTATATTTTTTGGGTGACTTGCAAAGGCTCAATCTTCTATGGATTTGTCGGAGGTTACGATCATTGAGGTTGGGTTGGGAATATGCATGCCTATAGGCACTCATCATTGGATGAGTATGAATAGGGTAGGGTAGTACATGTAGGGGCTTCTATCTCATAACCTGGTGACTATTTCCCATTGGTTGGAAGAGGAAGTTTAATACAAGTGATAACTAAATGAAAATGTGTGAATGGTAATAAAACTAAGATAATTAAAAAGTTGGGATTGTGCGCCTTCTGTTGGGAAGAGCTACAGCCTGGAGTGTGTTTTTCCCATTGGGGAGTTTAGCTGCCAATACTTGGGCTTTTGGATGCCAAGAGACTCTCCATGATGTCAAACCCTACTTAGTAGCACTTTAAGTGTCTAACTAGGACTTGTAGTTTATGCATTGTCTATGTTCTTGGTGTTAGTCATTATACTATCTAGCGTGAGTGTTAGCCATGGAAATTGTGCTTTATGTGTGTTTGTGGTTGGATCATTATCTCCATCAACATGGTGGGAGTGGACCTATGGGTTCCATGTGGTTAGGAGGTGTAGCTATCTATATCACTACTAGGGACTAATGTATAGAGATGGTCTATTGTCCTAGTGCAACCATTGCTGGATGTTTTCACTTGGTACTTCAGGTTTTGGAGTATGCTTTCTTGTGATTTATGCTTTCATTGGAATGCTTGTATATCATGTTTAGATGATGTCAGTATTGACAATTTTCTTATTATGATGTTTAGCATATGTTAGATGATGAGTTTGATTTGTATATTATCTTATGCTTTACTTCTAGCATGTTAGATTTCCTTATTCTTATGTTGTAGCACATTTTAGTAGTGACATCCTCATAAGATAACACTAACGATTTGGTTAGTAGCTTGGGACATGCAGCGGATGGCTAGGACTCATAATGGTCTTATGATACTATTATGGATGGGAGGAACTGCATACTTAGTTTGGTTTTTTTTTCCATTGTGATGTTGTTTCAGTTTATTGCAATGTTGTTTTAGTAAACTATGATGTTTCCTTTTGTACTTTACCTTCACTACTATGTTAGATGGTTAGATGCAATTTCCATCTTATAGATATTGTGTTTGAGTGCCTATACCTCGATTGTGGATCTGGTACTCCCCAATGTGAAGGTTTGATTTCCTATTTTATCCCTTATTTGGTTCTTAGAGTAATTATTGCTTGCACTGGGAAACCATGCATCAACGTTGGGTGATACATTAAATTATCACATGTTGAAAGGAGAAGAATCATACGATACTGGAAAGTATCACACACCCTTGTAAACCTATCATGCGACACTCTGTTGCATCACACACCTCTTGGAGAAAGATCGTATGATACTGGTAAAGTATAGCATGCCTTCTTGAGTAGTGTCGCCCAAACCCTAATTGTACCGTATGCCTTCTTTAGAAAGGTTTTAAGATATTGGAAAGTATCACACTGTGTTGATTTAAAGTATCACCTAGGTTTTGGAAAAACCTATCCAAGCAAGCATCAGACACTTTTTGGTTTGACCGAAAGTTTTTCAGAGGTGTTTTGGATACCCTTTATGATGCCCTCAAATGCCTTGGAATTTCATTTTGAATTTGGTATGTTATTAGATTCATATTTGTTTGCATCCTATTGTGGTTAGTTGTTTTGTTCAGTTAGTGGAATTTGGAGATTCATTGGTTGTTGGGATGGTGGTTAAGTCTTCCATTGCGATCTTTGAGATCCATGTATGATGTTTTCATGTGCACTCATACTTGTAAAATAATAATATATCTTGGCTTTAATTGAATCCTTGTTCCAAGGATCTCTAGGTGGGGCATTACATACATCCAATTGCTTTCTTCACTGTCACCCTATCGCACAAAGTGCTAATGGTAGTTTTGCATCCCATGCTTTCTTGTTTGTGTCTAGGATCCTCTTAATAATTTTCAATAAATTTATGTTATTGGATTTTTCTCGTGCATCCCCTTGACGATGATATGGGGATCAAGTAGACCTAGTTCCCCATACTTTTCACAAAATTGGACATACTCATCATATCTGAATCACATTACATTATCTATGAAAATCCTTACAGAACATCCAAACCTAATAATGATATTGTTCAAAATGAAGTCCATTGCTACTTTGCTAATGGATCTTCTAGTTGGCACAACTTCCACTCACTTGGTGAAATAATTAGTGGCTACAAGAATCCATGAATGGCCTCCATTGGGTTTGTTTGGGATTTCTCCAATAAAGTCAACTACCCACTACTAGCAATATGCTTGAACCTCTACAGGCTTTATGGGAAAGTTTCCTAAGAATTTTAGCTTACCAACAAACCTATGACATGTATCACATCTCCTCACAAGCTGATGAGCATCTTAAAAATGTGTAGGCCACCAAAACCTAGGCTTGACCACTATGTGTAGTGACCTCCACATACTCCATAGTGCATTCAATCCAAGATTTTAATTAAAATTTTAGGGTTTACACATTTTAATAGTACTCTATAATTTGTCTTCCACCACAATTTACCTAAGACAAGGACACATCTAATGACATGCAATTTAGAATTTCTCTTCTCATTATCACTTAACTTAGGAGGATAGTTCATCCTTTGTAAGTAGTAAATGATGTTGTCATACCATTTACAACCATCCATGTCACATAAGTAGGTTCTTTTCTCTTCTTCAATGATCTAACTTGCATCCAAGTTTTCTTGAATCATCAATTTTGCAAGTCTTCGGCTCCACACCAATTTAATGATTTGGATATCAATGTTAAACTCTTGAATTTTGTTAATCCACCTACATCTTCTGCCCAAAACCTCTTGTTGGGTGAAAATATCCTTTACAACAATGCTTGGCACATATGCAACCACATTTTGTCCTATTAAATAACACCTAAAAGCTTTGACAAACTTCACTAGTGCATAAGCCTTCTTTTCATTTATTTTAAACTTGAGTTCAACATGTTGTAATGAATTGCTAAAAAATGGTATAGGATGCTCAGAAAACTCTAAATTTTATTGTATTAATACTACAACCATAGTCTAAAATGAAGTAAATAAAAAAATACACATGGGCTTAGCATAATCTGGTGCCCTCAACACAATAACATCTTTGATAACTTGTTTAATACTTTGAAAAGAAATACAAGGTTCCCCATCCCATTTTATTTCATAACCTTTCTTCAAATTTTTTGTAATTTCTCTACTAATCTCTATAAAATTGGTGACAAACCTTCTAAGGAAATTTACTTTCCCAAACAAAAATTGGATTCCTTTCACATTCCTTGGTTTAGGAATTTTGTCAATAGAAAAACTCTCTCAGGATCAATTCTAACCCTATCATTTGATACAAGATGTCCAAAAAAGCTTTATTTTATCAAAGCAAAAGAATATTTCCTTGGGTTTAATGACACGCCATATTCTAGGGCTCAACAAAGATTTTTTCCAAATGCATATAGTGGGCATCTTCTTCCTTTGAGTAAGCTATAATGTCATCTTGGTAAACTGCTAGAAAAACATCAATAAACTTTGCAAACACAACATCCATGGCTCTCTGAAAAGTGGATCTTGAATTAGTAAGGCCAAATGGTATCCTCACATACACATAGGTACCCCTTGGTGTAGTGAAGGCAATCTTGTATTTCTTTGATTCATGAACCATAACCTGATTATAGCCTAAAAACCCATCCATCATGGACATTAAATTAGATCTAGTTACCCTTTGTAGCATAGCATCCATATTAGGAAGACTATAGTTATCCTTCAATGATGAGATATTTAGGTTGTTGAAGTCAACACATAACCTAATGTCTCCATTTTTTTCTGAAAGGTACCAATTTGGAAACCCAAGAGGAATGTCGAATTGGTTTGATTATACATGTATCCCCGAGCATCATCAAAATTTATTGTATTTTTGGATCCAAGGTAGGATTAATATGCCTTTTTTTATGTTTAAATGGTTTGGCATTTTCCCTAAGAAGAATAACATGTTGGAACAAGTCTTCCCTTTTGTTGTGGTTTCATAATGCATGCCCCATTTCTCTTAAAAATGGGGACCCCCTACTTATTTTTATTTTTATTTTCAACCTTTTGGAACCCTAGTCTAGAGTTCAAGTCTTTTACAACTTTTTATCTATGGTTTCTAGTTGAGACTGGGTCCTGACTCGGAAACCTAGTTGTCAAAAATCAGAGTTTTAGAGGAAAAATACTTTTTTTGCAAAAAGGGAAGGTGCACTAGTACACAAAATAAAGAGAGAGGGAAATTTTTCCCTTTGATGATGCATAGATGTGCAACACCAAAGGTGCATTGGTGGGGGGGGGGGGGGGGGGGGTCTATATAACCCCCACCCCCTACCTTCATTTCCTACTTCCTTCACTTCTCATCTCCACGCTTAATCACCGTAGTTGCACACCATAAGAGGTGCGCCTTCCCCCCTCAACTCCCTTTTGCCTTAAAAAAAACAAGAACATGCACTTGGGGTGTACAGTAGTGCACCTAAGGAGGTGTGCTACTGTGCACCCCCCTCCCCCTAAAATCTTAGACTTTGATGCCCAAGTCAAACATGAGGTGTGTTAATGCACACCCCATAATATGGAATTTTTCTAATAAAAAAGCGCACCAAGTGCACCTATCAGGTGCATCAGGTGTGCCATTTTTTGTATTCTAGGGTAGAGCTAGGTTTCTAAGGTGTTTTCAGGCAGTCGAGTTTCTGGGTTTTGTTCAAGTCTATTTTAGGGTTTGACTTTATCAAATTTTCTTCAATTATAGGCTAATGGAAAAACTTTTTGTGTAGATTCTATGGCATCTTCATCATCCTCCCTTGCTGAGAAGATAGTTCCAAAGCCAGTGATATTTAAGTTTCAGGGTGTGCCAACGAAATCACAATTCCAGGATGAGTACTCTGAGATCCAAGACACTGAGTTAGGTCACACAGATTTGGGTGCACTCCTTGCATTATACAATAAACCCATAGAAAGGTCTCCCATGATATCTGCCTTGATCTGATCAGGATTGGTTGATGCAATGTCACATCCAATTTTAGTACAATCTTTAGAATTGATCATGCAGAGAGATATGTTCCCAAAGAAAGGGTTGTCAAGAGCATAACTAGAGAGATCATCTTAGATCTCTGACCCAACAATATAGAGAAGGTATTCCATCTTCCAAGGGAAGATCAATTTATCTAATTGACTTATCACCAAGCTGAGAGATGGTATAGGGAACATGTGGAGGAAGCCTCTAAAACCATACAATCTTCATACCTTATTGAGAAGACTCCTCTAGGGCAAAAGACAGGAAAAGTGGATATGACATGAGGGTACCAGAGATTAATTTAGTGGTGAATCTTTTCCATTTGGTGATCCTGTCTCATGGGTCGATCATCATTTGGCGAATAATGCATGCAACATAGGTCAATTGCATCACCAAATATTTATCAGATTTAGATCTAATGCCTGTGGTAGTCGCCATTAGTTATCACATGATTGGTCAAAATATCGATCCAATCACCAACACAATATACATTTTGGATACATTTATTTTTAACATTTTCCATCCTTTGCATGTTGTTTCTTATTGGCCCACATTCTTTCACCATTACTACAACCAAATAATTTTCCCTTGGGTCGGGCATCACCTACCATTTTCTTGACATGTGTCAACCACTAGCCCTGTTTAGCCAATTGTTTCCTATTGTGGGCTTGCATAGGTAGGTGCGTTTCACATTGCATTTGACATTGCCATTTGTTAATCCTACATAATTTTCCAACCTAGATTGGACTATAAGATATTATTATTCTACACAATTTTCTTTTTTCTGGTCTGGAGACTGGCATTTCTTATTGTTGCCGAAGTTTCAAAGTGCTGAGTGCATTTCCCATTGAGTCATGGACCCTGGCTTTTGTAAAAGGCAAGTGATTTTTAATTATTTTTTAATGTCAACAGTGATACTACCATACTAATATAGTGGTACTAGTTATTTTTTTGTTTTACTATCTAGTGTCCATTGGAGACTAGACATCTCACATGCTAAGATAGCCTATAGGTTTGCAAATTATATTGGGTAGTATCGTAGATTGTAGTACCTTAGTAGTTGTACTCTTTTTTGGAGAATGAATCGTATTATTGTTATTATATGTAGTTTAAGTAGTCTACTATCATTGTTCATAGTCTTTGAGTCATCACTATTTGAGTCTTTTGTTCAACAACTAAGTTAATTTATTTTTTGTAGCCTTTATCGACTTGCAATGTCAAACAAGAGGGGTAATAGGGGTTCTGGTAGGATCCTTGAAAGTGAAGAGAGGCCACCATTACCAAAATGAAGAACAATAGTGGCATATTTTGGTGGTGGAAATGTTGGCAACCTACAAGATTCACAAGTTAGATCTCCAGTGCTTATTGAAAAAGGAGATTCATCACAAGTTGGAGACCTAAACCGTATTGAAGAAGTTCAAGTTGGTGAACCTAATATCTTAGTCAAGGATAAACTTGAACATGATTTGGAGGCACTTCTCTTGATTAGGGAGTCACAAGCTGATATTATAGAGTTGGAGTTAGTCTTGAACCAATCGGGTGAGAAAACTAAAAGTGATTCCATAAATCATGTTCATGCATAAAAGGGGAAAAGAAAATTGGAATCAAAGAAAGATCGATCTGATCGATCTCGCTGGGATTTGTCCAAAAAGAATTTTTAGTTAAAATGGGTGGAAAAGTACTGGTTCATTGAACCAGTGGCCAGTCCAATTGATGGTGAGCCTCTTGTAGAATGCAGATGTAAGATTTGCATAGAGATAACAAAGAAGGAGAAGAGGTTGTAACTTAAACTTGATACCATAGAAAAGAATGTTTATAAAGTTTACAAAAAGAAAACTATAGATGAAGTTAAAAAATTTGTGCTAATTTGGAAAACAAAGGACAACTATCTTCATATCAAGAATGCCAAAATATACGAGTTACACCTACAATTATGGGAGAAACGTTCTGGAGTAAAATGTTCCATTGAAGATTTCATTGGGAAAGCAATGGAAGTGCAAAATATGAGAAAAGTAGTTCAATTAAGTGTGGTCTTTTATATTTTGAGTAGAGGACATCCTATGATGGAATACCCTTTAGTTACTACCTTATTACACTTTTTCAAAGTTTGAAACTATCCAAACAGTCATTGGTCAGTAAACAACGGGTGGGAATGGGCTAGATGTCTTGCACAGGTTGAAAAAGAAGATATGAAAGAAAAAATAAAACACTCAAATTTCATTTCATTGTCTCTAGATGAAGTTACAACAATTGATAATACTTCTTGGGTGTGCATGCATGTTTATATTGTAAATGATCTTTGTCATTAACCCTTTCTACTATCTATTGCTAAATTGAATTGTAGTGTGACAGCTGAAAATTTATATGAATTATTAAAGACTACTCTAATTGAATGTGGAAGTTTGGATAACATGGAGATTGCCAAAAAGTTGGTGTGTGTTGGAGCAGATGGAGCTTCAGTTATGCAAGGTCATAAAGACAGTCTTTGTAAAAAGATCAAGAATGATTTGGCACCCTACGCTATTCCCATTCATTGCATGGCCCATCAAATGAATCTAGCTTTTGGAATTGTCAGTGATTTTGGTTGTGTAAGTAAAGTGGAATCGCTAATCAAAGAGATTTACCATTACTTTTGTTGAAGTCCAAAATGATTTTGGGAATTTCAACACTTTGTTCAAGGACTAATTGATGGGAGGAAGCTTCTTAAAGACAATGATACTAGATGGATCTCTTTGGAAGGACTAGTGCATCGAGTAATCTCTGAATATCCATCATTTCTTAGACTAATCCACTCTATGCAAGACAGATTCCCTCAACTATATTCAAGTCTAACTAATGTCAAGATACTCTTAACTTTAGCAACTAATCTCCCCATGTTACAAGACATGAGAAATATTATAAAAAGGTTCAACAAAGAGCTATGTACATTGCAAAATATAATAAGCTACATAAAATGACATGTAATAGCTTGGATACTCTGTATTGATTACTACCATTATATAAATCAAAGTTTGCAAAGTGGATAGAAATCACAGATTTGAACAATCCTAGAAACTTTTTACATATTGGTGCAAGTTATAAGGTGTATGCCAGGGATGGAGTTGACATGCCAATGTAGTACTATGCCCATGCCAACCCCGACTCCAACCCCAATGAAGCAAGAAGCGAAGTTGAATCAGAACCAGAGAAGATACTTTCACATGTTACAAGTGAAGACTTTAAGAAAATCAAAGACTCTGTGATTGACTCTATCAACTAAGTTTGCTACAATCTTTTGTCAAAAAATAGATTAAGATTCCCTCCAGAGGAACTGCTGGAATGTGAATTGTTTTTCCACAATATTGGTCTCTAAACTATTTGACTAATTTTCAATGAAGGATGATGACTTTGATTCAACATTTTTGCAAACCTAAAGTAATCAATGAAGCAACTATAAATAGAATTTTAGATGAATCTCCACTAAGAGATCAATCACGTTCTTTTGCAAACATAATGAGGGAACAATATGATCTTATGGAGAACCCAAATAAAGAGGGAGTAGTAACAAAGCTTTGGAAAAACCTTGGTGAGAGAAATCAGTTGAGAGAGTCAATACCAAAATATTTCAAGCTTACCAATTTATGTTTGACAATGATATTGGGTTTAGTGGAGGATGAGAGAGTTTTTAGTACTTTGGGCTTCCTGAAGTCAAATGTTAGAAACAAATTAGACAAAAATATGGATAGTTGTTTGAGGCTCTATAATTCTAGGTATGAGGTAGATAGTTTCCCTTATGATAGGGCTCTTAGCATTTGGAGAAACTAATATCAAAGAAGATAGATTGCCAACATTTCAAACCCAAGTGGTAGTGGTGGTGGTAGTTTTTTCTGTCCTGATATTGGAAGCAATGAAGATGATGTTGACTTTGGCATGCATACTGACACTAACAGTGAATTTGAAGAAAACACAATGAACAATGAAATTTTATATGCAATAAATGAGGAGGATTTTGATGATAGTGATGCTGAGACGGTCCAAACAGAGTGGCAACTATAGCAGCTACTCAACTTCAAGCTCTAACTTCTATGTGAGTCAAATAGTAGGTTAGTAGCTCTGATCTAAGACTCTATCTACTAATTAATTATGTTTGTAGAAGTTAATTTATAGCCTTTGTTCACTATCCTTTTATAGATGCTTAATTATTTTTTGAACATGTTGATGTTGCAAACTTACATGTTGAGATGTTCATTGAAACTAGTTATTACTTTTAGAGTCTACACATGTTGAGATTTTTATTGATTGTATTTTTTAAACATGTTGAGATTTTCATTGATTCTAGTTTTAATACAATAGTACATGTTGAACTTGAGATTTTCATTCATTCTAGTTTTTAGACATTTTTACTTTTAGATTTTCATTGATTCTAGTTTCTTTAAGAAATTGTAACATAATGCTTTTAACAGAATAAGCTCTATTTAAAAAAAATTGTATTATAATTTATAATTATAAATCAGCCTGTAACATAATACATTTAACAATTACAAACAATTACAACCCTTTACAAATGACTCAATGTCAAATTGAAATGACCTTGAATTCCCTTTTGCAGATACAAGGGAGCAACAATACTATAGGTCGGTTTGTAATTGTATATATGATCAAATTATTACTACATAATATATTATGTGTGTACAATCACATTGTCAATTTGCCACATTGCCAATTGTACAATTTTTTCAAGTAGGAGTAGGGAAATTTTTTCCATCTACTATGTGTAGTAATAGTATGCTAGTGCCTGGCTATCCAACTATCCTAATATGATGGCTCTTGATTCCTGTAACAATCAACATTAAACAAAGTTGAAATTAAATCCAAAATTTGAAATTAAAGAGCAACAAGTAACAAAATGATTATAGTACTATCACTTACTAAGTTGTTACTTCTTAGTGCTATCAGCTATGACTGCCATTGATAGGAACAGTAACATTTTGAGAAGATGACCTAGCTCCAATGAAGTTCTTTAGGGCACTCCATTCTACAACATTTGGAAGCTCCATTTCTTTGAGGTTGTAGCTAAATAATTGTAACCTCATCAACAATGAATACTTCATAGAGATAGTTTTACATGAATTGAGGAATTTGTCTATAATTGCATTCATTGTTGATAGTGGGTTGATGCAACTTGCAATTCCTTTTGGAGAGGTTTCCTCAGGCAAGTTGCCTAAATCAAAATTCATGGTGATCTACCACTTTTTCATGTAATCTTCTTTTCCAATGAATCTACCTTTTGAGTTAGCTAGATTTGGTAATCCAACATTTAGCAAGTTTAGTATGTTGTGATTCATTTTCATCAAGTCTTTGGAAGCAGATTTGAGAGCTTCATCTATTTCCATTACTTGTTCACAATTGTGACAGACAGCAAAGGACATTATAGAGGCATCCAAGCGATTGTTTATTTCATGGTTTGCCAAATCCCTGTCACTGCATCTCTGTACTTTATTCAAAATTTGTTTAGCATGATTTTTAAAGGAATTTTTGAAGATTCCTCTTTTAGCCTGAACATCTTTTTTAACATTTTCAAAGAGAAGTTTGAGATTGTTATTTAAATCAAGACATTTAAACAAACTATCATTGTTCTTCATTATTTTGTCCCAATTTTCTTGTTTGATAAACTTAATCATGTTTATTATAGTATCCTTCACATGATGGTCTTTGGAAGATGTCGTTCTATTTTTTGCAATTACATTCTCCATTATTTTCTTCATTTCAGACATCAAATTTTCACTCTTTTTCTATATTTCCTCTAGTTGCCATTGCCAATTAGTTGCTCTCTTCCTCTCATCCTCCAATTTCTTCTTCAAATCTTGGATTGTATTTGTAGTAGTTACCTCTTTTTTCTTCTCATCCTCGAGTTCCCTTTTCAAATCATGGATTTTCTTTGCAGTGGACCCCTCCTTTTTCTTTGCATTGTCCAATTCCTTCTTCAAATCATGGAGTGTTTGAGTAGACTCCTCTTTCTTCACGTTCTCCAATTCCTTCTTCAAATCTAGGATTTTCTTTGCAGTTGACTCCTCTTTTTTCTTTGCATTCTCCAATTCCCTCCTCATATGGTGGATTGTGTTACTGCTTGTAGTAGCACTAGACTCCATTTTCTTTACATTCTCCAATTCCTTCTTCAAATCAATGATTGTTTTTGTAGTTGCCTCCTTTTTTTTTTCACATTCTCCAATTGCTTGTTTAAATTGAGGATTGTCTTTGCACTAGACTCCTCTTTTTTCTTCTCATTCCCTAGTTCCTTCTGCAAATTATAAATTATCCTTGCCTTAGACTCCTCTTTTTTCTTTTCATTCTCCAATTCAATCTTGAAATTATTATTTTCCTTGACAATAGAGTCCAGGTTAGTTTTCAATTTATTATTGACCTGTGCACTACTCTCTACAGACTTGAACAACTGTGCAGTAGAGACTTTTTCATGCTGAATTCTTTTTTGGCACTCATCCATGTTGGTGTAAATAAGTATTTACTTATTAAAATTTAGTTATGTTTACTTAGGTCAATGCATTATTTTTATTATTTATTAGTTTGACACCTAGGATTTTGCGTACTCTTATGAGTTCTCATGTTGACAACACTGGAGTAAGGAACTCTAATTTAGCACATGGTGTCTACAATACTGAAGTTTGCATAATTAACTATGTTGTCATGTAGACAACACAGTTATTTACACTTCTATTTTAGCACATGGTGTCTACAACATAATTTTACATACTACACCTTTGTAGGCTTATCCTCTCATCATATCACTTACTCCTATGCTTGATGGAGGATAATCCACTCCTCGTGGACATGTGCTTGTTTGTAAGACTTATCAGTGCTACTTTGTATGCATTTTAGAAGCATTGCAAAGGCCTTTATATACAGGCACTCTTAGTGTACTATAGCATTGAATTGAATATCATATCATTATTCTGATCATACTCCTTTGGTCTACTGTTGTGCTTGTGGTTGAGTTCCTTGGTCTTGGGTGAATTTTTCCCTAGGGAAAATTCTTACATGGTATCAGAGTTATACCAAATTCTTACATGGTATCAGAGTTTGGGGAGATTCTCTTCACATAGTTGTTTGAAACCATTCTTGCTTCAACACCTCAACCTAGATCCAGAGAATCTGTAGAAATAGGCAGTTCCTAGAGCCAAAATGTCAATTTAGTGAAATTTGACTATAAATTTGCCTACCGAAGGCCATAGTTAAATCTGAGATAAATTTTTTTTTGCAAACTAGCACCTAAAGGCTCGATTTGCAAATTTGGTATGATCATTTTAGATCTCTAAATTTAATTTTCAGATCTATATATTTTATTATTTCAATCTCTACAATTTCTCTACATTATTTTTTAGATCTGTGTATTTTGTCCAAAACTTTTTTGGCCATCAAGCCAGTAGCAGAGTTTTTTGTAGGTGAAGATTGGAGCTTGCTACTGCAGATTAGATATTTGCATCACATCTAGAAGGTCAAAAAAACCCCCAAATTGACTTTTCTTTCACCAAAATCAGACATTTGAGGTAAAACTTAGAGTCATTTGATTTTTGGAGGTGTGACGGTGGCGATTTAGGAAAAATAATTACAGAGGTGATTTTCATATAGTGATATCTCCCTCATATAGACTCCTTTTTGCGAGCAATTTTTTTTTGTTTTGGGGTAGAATTTCATGATCTACACATTGGTGTAGGATGTTTGACCTCTCTATTCCTGAATTTTTTTGAAAGTCACAAATCCCAATTTTTGCCACTTCAAATGCTTAGTACAGGCTCATTTGGACACATAATTAAGTTCCATTTTTTTGAAAGTGCATAATTTTTTGTCTACTTTTTAGATCTACAATCAAATTATAGGCTTCTATGGATAGAAATACTACTTTCAGAAATAGGTCCTAAATTGCCTATTGCACATGCACTACCTATAAAGTGCCCAAACCATACATTGGGAGGGGGGGTTGATTGATTTTTTGCATCTTGGGGGGTTCATTAATTGATCTCATGGAGTCTTGTCACACATGTCAATTTGGTGTTAGACTGAAGTTGACAACATGGAAATATCATAGATGGAGTACATTGATACTTGATCATCTAAGAGAACATCAAGAAGTCCTTCCTTATCTCTATTCGAAGATGTTGCCACCAAATCCTAATTGGACATGTATTACAAAACTTCTTCTCTTTCTGTATAATAATATGAGTAAGGAATGTCTTGCTCCTCTTAGAATGGCAAGGTTTTCTCATGATATTTGAATGGCTCTTTGGGAATCATATGGAGATCCAACATATCCTCCATTTCCAAAGGACATTCTATCACCAATCACTCCAGTAATGGTCACTGTAACTTCAATTGAGATCTAACCTCCTGATGCTCCTATTGCTACTACTAATCTAGTTCCAACCACAAATGCTTCTGATTCAGTGCAACAGGAAACACCATGTTTTCTTACTTCAGCTTCATGGGATGACTTCCTTTCAAATATTGTAGCTCTGTTTGTGGAGTCTCACATTGAAGATGTGGGAAACATCATCAATGATATTTTTCTTCTCTTGTTGAGGTGAATACTTCATACATTGCTACAGTGATAGGTCTAGTACAACAAGATACACCTTGTCTTCCAGTTCCAGCATCATCGGATGACTTCTTGATAGACATTGAAGGTTTGTTCATGGAGTCACACATAGTAGATTTGGGAGAATCTTTAATGATTTACATCTTCTCTTTGATGAAGCAAAACCTTCTGTAGTTGTCACAAGGGTTCACTCTGACCCTCCTCTCCATTCTCTACATGATCAGTCTTCATAATTTGATATGATTGTGGATCCTTATGTACAATAGTTGTAGGAGGTCTCTTTATCATTTGATGAGACAATTGGTTCTTTGGGATATGTTCTACATCCATCCTTGCTAGATCTACACTTGTTCTTTTCACCATATGTTGGAAGGGGTGACTGTCAGCATCGACACAGGGAAAATTGAGTAGGTTTTAGAGACACCATTCATCTTTAGGATTCTTTCTACACACAGGGAAAGCATCTCACCTGTACCTCTTCCATTGTTTCTTCCAAAGGGGAGGAACATTATTCAACAATCATGGATCAACTTCTACATTGGAGCATATCAAATTGATTGACACTCTACATTTGGGGGGGGGGGGGGGGCGGGTGGGGGACTACCTTGTCTCCTTCTTCTCTTTTATGGGGGGTACTTTTTCCTCTTATGGGGTTTTGTTCTTCTCATACTTCTCTATTGTAATGGGAGGGGGGTGTTGATTACTCCATCCATCCATGCATCTTGATTTTTCATCTCTCTTTTTGGGGGAGGGTTTTTCCCATGAGGTTTTCCCTCTTTCTCTACTTTATGAGAGATTGCATTGCACTTTGTACATGGGTACCTTGAAAGAATTGATTAATATCAATTCTACACAACCCAAGAAGAACTTGTTAGCCAATAACCTGTCACAAGAGAAGAATAATGGACACAGAAGAAAAGTTTCTCTCAAATGTTAAAAATGCATAAGAGATAATGAGAAAAGTACAAGGCTCAACCTTATAAAGGTGAGATAGAAACCCTAAATGAAAAAGCTAGGTTGCACATTATTAATTACTAATTAATTAATAATGTACCTAAATGAAGCTTAAGTAACTAGAGTAAAATAAACTTAATTAATTAAATCAATATGATTTAATTAATAAGTATAAATGAAAAAAATACTCTAATACCCCCCATTAAGCTGAAAGCAAGGAGTAAGCTTACCTAGCAAAGAAAAGCTATGAAAGCAAAAACAAGTGGGTCCCAGAAAAAAGGCCTGATCAAGTACCCAGTACAAGGAAATCTCTATAAACTAGAGTAAAGGAGAAAACCCAGTGGGAAAAACTCGGGCTAAGATCAAGTGTAGTATCTATTCTTATCAGTTTAATATCTGATACATGGTTCAATGAACCACATGATATTAAATTAATTTCTTCAGGGGGTAAGGATCATATGAATAACTTGCTATCAAATATTTCACGCGTCACTTCTGTATTGCACTACTGCAGATGCCTGACACACCCCACATCCCCTTTTGTAGGATTTGAGAAAAAGTGCACAACAAATCCACAAAGCCCAAGAAAACCTGCATGCAGAAAACCTATCACAGAGAAGAAAAAGACAAGAAGAGGAAAGGGTTTGATCTGAAAAACTTAGACGAAAAAAATATTATTCAACGGATCTTCATAATATTTTCTTCGTCTGAGTTTTTTAGATCAAACCCTTGCCTCTTCTTGTCTTTTTCTTCTCTGTGATAGGTTTTCTGCATGCCGGTTTTCTTGGGCTTCATAGATTTGTTGTGCACTTTTGCTCAAATCCTACATGGTATCAGAGTCACATCTACTGTAGCTTGTTTACTGTTTCAAGAAAAAGGGAGAACAAGGGTTTGGCAGATCAGATCTGGTGGTTTTTTGGGTTTTTTCTGAGAAAATAGGGGGGTCATTCATTTTCTCAGAAAAAGCCAAAAAAAACACTAGATCTGATTTGCAAAACCCTTTTTCTCCCTTTTTCTTAAAACATTGAACAAGCTACAGTAGATCTGGATCTGATACCATGTAGGATTTGATCAAAAGCACACAAAAAATCCACAAAGCCCAAGAAAACTTGCATGCAGAAAACCTGTCATGGAGAAGAAAAAGACAAGAAGAGGCAAGGGTTTGATTTGAAAAACTCAGACGAAAAAATATTATGTGATATTTAGGATTTGAGAAAAAGTGCACAAAAAATCCACGAAGCCCAAGAAAACCTGTCACGGAGAAGAAAAAGACAAGAAGAGGCAAGGGTTTGATTTGAAAAACCCCTCTCCAAAAAGAGATGTAATGACTTCAACCCCCCCCCCCCCCCCCCCCGTTAGAGAGGGTCGAGGCTCCAAAACCCCACCAGAATGAAAGAACCCCTAGATCAATGAACAAACCATTGTGACTCCAATGCAGAGGAGTGAAAGGTAGTGGACATTGTAGAGGGAACCTCAAAAGGTGAGGTGTCACTAGAAGGCCAAGCTGATGCTCAAAGGAGTAGACACGAGGAGCTTGAAAGGGAATCCCCAATGTAAGTGGTATGATAGGTTTGCGAACACTGTCATCAAAGAGGAGATGAATGTCCTCTATAGAATCCTCAACAACTACACCTAGTGGCTCGATGAGTGGAGCTAGAGGATCAAGTAGAGCTACAGAAGAACCTTGTTGAACAGAAAAGAGCTCAAGAGGAGGTGGCAAGGCAGTCACAATAGTAGTCTCAGGAACCACACAGAGGGTCAAGAAACTTGACTATACCACATGATGCTCTCTCAAAGGAGGAGAGTCATGCTCTAGCAAAGGTGGACCAAAGTGTGAAAAGGAGTAGAGACAGGTGGAAAGATCAATTGTCCCTGTAGCAATAATACCTCCTATCATACTATCCAGGATGAAAACTAAATCTGGAGTGAACTCAACTATCTTCCTAGACCCACTATGAGAAATTTGATAAACTGAGAGAAGGTTTGTAGATAGAGATGGAACATACAACACACCATTGAATGTGCCATCCTGAATGCATACAGTGCCTTTCCCGCAGACTATCATAACAGTCTTATTCCCAATGATAATATGGGGAAAAGGAGAAGTCTCAAAAGAAGAGAAGATCTCTCGAGAAGATGCCATATGGTGAGAAGCACCTGAATCTAGTATGCAAGGGACCTGTGAAGGGGATGTGAAAGAAGCCCGTAATGCATGACCCTTTCCAAGATCTTGTCCAGCTATAGGGTAAATAGAAGAAGACTGATAAGCAGACCCCTGTGAGCTAGAAGAGGATGGAGAGGAAAGATTGCTCTTCTAAAGAAGAGCTTGCAAATCTGCTATTTGTTTCTCATAACCATCAAACTTCTTCTGATAGCAAAATGACTCATCATGTGTTCCCTTTTGACAATAGGAACATGTAGGTCTCTTAGTCTTTTGTTTCTCCTTCTTAGAAGAAGATGGTGGGCCAGTAGAGTGCTAAGACGAGGAATCTAATATCTACTTCAGCTTCTATGTGCTCTGAGGTGGCTTGGCAAGCAATGCTTGTGACTGTGAACCTATAAGAGAATCCATCTGAGTGAGATTTGATTGCTCACGAGTCAACCGGTCACAAAAGGTCTCAAAAGAGGGCATAACATGTCATGCACCTAGAGCATCCATAGTGGAGTAGAAGTTAGAAGTGAAAATTTGATAAGGTCCTCGAAGCTTGGACAGTATCAGGAAGATACACTCATTATTAAGTTTTGTCTTTCTCGCAACCTGTAACATAGATTGAAGAGACTTGAATTTCATCAAGAAATCCTCAATGTTGGTAAATGATTTAGGAATCAAGGAGGTAAACTTCACATCTATCTGTAGAATCTTAAATTGATTCATTGTGCCAAATAAGGTTGAAATCTTGTCCCACATAGCCCTAGGTGTATTCAAACCATCCAGGTGAAACAGTAACCCATTTGAAATATTCATTGCAATGAGGCCCATTGCCAAAGCTCATAAAACCTTTATAGAACTGGCTGAGCCACATCCAGACATGACCATAACCCCTTTTCCATAAGCAATCTAGTCATTTATCCTTTCCAAGTATGGTAGTTGTGTAGTGTAAGGTAGGTGACATAAGAGTTCTCCATTGAGAGAAGAAGACAGAAGTAGAAGGGTCTTATTTTGAATTAAAGTACAGAAAATAAAATGCACCACCCACAATAGATAATGAAATCCCTCAAATACCAAAGAAAACAACTATAAGAAGCATAAAAATTGAGAAAGGAACTTGGATTTCGGATGCAAAGAAGAGGGAAACAGAAGCTTCTACTTCAATGATAAAATTAGAAAACCAAATGAACTCAAAATAAAATGAAACTAGCACAAATGTCTCCATCTCTGAACCAGCTTTCCAGTGCTTCTTTCGGATTGGAAAAAGACCTTCGTATGCCCAAGTTGTGGCCAAAAAACCAACTGTAGGTCAAAAAAAGAGCTCTCTCTGGAAAATTATAGACCCGAGAAAATATTTGATGGCCATATGGCTATTATATGACATTTTGATGACATCATCATTGACAGTGCACTAATGTGGCTGTTGACTGGGTGCTGATGTCACTGGCTGACTGGTCGTTGATGTGGCAGTTGACTGGGTGTTGACATCACTTGATGACTGTGTGCTGATGTGGCACCTCAAAATGCATGCCCAAAATTGTGCCAAAATTTTTCCCAAATTTGGTAGATTTCCAAAAAACTCGCCAAAAATGGCAGATTTCACCAAAAAGTTTGCCAAAAATGGCAGATTTCAAATAAACTCGCCAAAAATGGCAGAAGAAGGAAAATATAATTTTAAAAAAATATATTTAAAAATGCCAAAATAAATGGCATGCGTACCCCGCATATTGCTGACGCAGGGGTACCGCAGGTGTACTACACCGTTGCATGCACAGAGGTACTGCGTTGATGTGTACTGCTTGTGCAGGGGTACCATCTGACGCAGGCATACTAGCGTCCAAACTTTTTTTGTTTTTAAAGTTTAAAAAAAAAACTTTCTCAAATGCATGAACAACTTTTTAAATAAAAGTTGTAATAAAATACTTTTTTCAAATTTTCAAAAAATTGAAATTAATATTTTTTTTATGCAATTTTTTTGAATGCACATTTTTTCAAAAGATTTACCTTGGAAAGCATGTCAATGGCTAAATTTTTTTAAGATTGTTTCGGTAACCAAAATAGGTCAAATTTTATATCAAAATTCTTCAGATCGATCCTCTGAATCCATTGGTGAGGTCTATTTTGGCTCAAGAGGCCTCCAAAAAAAGTGTATCCCCAGATCCAACCAAAATAAAAAATAAAAAATTTGAAAGATCAAACCCTTGAAGCTCCAGAAAATTCTTCAAATCAAGAACAAGCAGCCACATATCTGAGCTCTGATACCATGAAATAATTGATTAATATCAATTCTACACAACCCAAGAAGAACCTGTTAGCCAATAACCTATCACAAGAGAAGAATAATGGACACAAAAAAAAAGTTGCTCTCAAATTTTAAAAATGCATAAGAGATAATGAGAAAAGTACAAGGCTCAACCTTATAAAGGTGAGATAGAAACCCTAAACGAAAAAACTAGGTTGCACATTATTAATTACTAATTAATTAATAATGTACCTAAATGAAGCTTAAGTAACTAGAGTAAAATAAACTTAATTAATTAAATCAATATGATTTAATTAATAAGTATAAATGAAAAAATACTCTAATATACCTAACATGGCCTAGTAGCCAGTACCCATCATGCATTTTTATCATAGCTTACATAAGCTTAAGTGCATTCCCCTAAGTTGTACTTAAGGGGGGGTGTTGGTGTAAATAAGTATTTACATATTACACTTTACTTAAGTTTACTTAGGTCAATTCATTATTTTATTATTTATTAGTTTGACACCTAGGAGTTTGTGTACTCATATGAGTTGTCATGTTGACAACACTGGAGTAAGCAACTCTAATTCAACACATGGTGTCTACAACACTAGTGTTTGCATAATTAACTGAGTTGTCATGTAGACAACACAGTTATTTGCACTCCTATTTTAGCACATGGTGTCTACAATATAATTTTACGTGCTACACCTTTGTAGGCTTATCCTCTCATCATCACACTTACTCCTGTAATTAATGGAGGACCACTCCTAGTGGACATGTGCTTGGTTGTTAGACTTATTAGTATGCTGATTCCTATGCATTCTAGAGGCCTTTATATACAGGCACTCATAGTGTACTATAACATTGAATTGAATATCATATCATTATTCTGATCATACTCTATTGGTCTACTGTTATGTTTGTGCTTGAGTTCCTTGGTCTTGGGTGGATTTTTCCATAAGGAAAATTATTACATGGTATTGAAGCTATACCAATTTCTTACAATCCAATTATTTAGTCAAAATTTTCACTTGTTCATTCATCTTTTCTTGCTGGACAATTGCCTAAGTAGGAGAAGAATACTTTATCCTGTTTTGCAATTCTTTCAACCTATTATCTATTGCTTTCTCCTTGGCCTTCACATTATCAAAGTCTGCCTATAAATTTTATATTTTTTGTGTAAGCCTTTTTTTTTTCCCTCTCCACTTTCAAAAGTGTAGAGTAGACCATTTTGTTGCTCTCTTTTGATATATTGATTTTGTCAATATTTTTCACTTTTGACAAATCCATTTGAAGACTGGTAACTTGTACATCATTATAATTTATTACATTTTATGGTGGATTATTATCTCTACCCAGGGGCATAACAGCCATGAAGTTCATTATTTCATTGTTTGGATCATATGTTAGAAATATTCTGTTAGTAGATCCTTGAAATTCAGCAACTACATCACTTTTCAAAGTCTTCATAATTTGCTTATTTTTTTCACTTGTCTATTTAAACTTTGATGCAAACTTGTTCAAACTAAAATTTGGGTTTGATGACACAATTGAGTGTTTGAAAGGTGAATTATCAGTTGTATTGTTGTATGCTCCTCTAACTCCAGTTAAACTTACTCCACCTACAATTGTATTTTGAGGATTGCCAGCATACTGAAGATGGCCCATTCCAAATCCTGGTGTTTTAAGACTATTTGCAGGGTTTTGTACAGAAGCTACTGGTGCATACATTGGTGAAGTAACCGCTGACATTTCTTGCAATGTAATTGTCATAAATTTTTACTTTTTTGCACAACGTTAATCCGTGCTAGTGCCAGTGCCAGTGGGATCAACTACACCTGAATTTGAAGATTTAACAAATAATGTGTTGGGATGGCCTTCAAAAGCAGAAGTATAATATTTTTTGCCCTTTCTAGATGAATTATCTATTTTTTAGTGTGGAGCCTGACCAGTCCCCAAGTGGGAGATTGTTAGATTATGGTGACTGATTAGGAGATTGTTAGATTATGGTGGCCGGCATAAAATACTTGTATAAAAGGGTTTAGGGTTAGGTATTTTTCATTATGTTGTGATTACAACCTGATTACAATCTGTAATCCCTTACAGCTCAATACCATTTACAAAATCTCAAAGCCTTTAACCAAATTCATTAATGCCATATCCAACAAAGACACATTTCTTTGATTTAGCTTCTAGCTTGGTTCTATTTTCAGAGTCTATATGAGCAAAAGCTTCACAACCAAAGGTCTTGAGAAAAGAATAACCCACCTTCTTACCAACCCATGCTTCCTGTGGAATACCACAGCCCAAAGGAGTAGAGGGACCTCTATTAATCAAATATACTACAGTATTGATAGCCTCCGCCCACATGTGGTAGTGGTATTACTACATGATCAGTCTCCAAGTGGGAGATTGTTGTTTAGTGTGGAGCCTGATCAGTCCCCAAGTGGGAGATTGTTAGATTATGGTGATTGATCAGGAAAGTACTGTACATACTTCATAATTAGTGGAAATTTTTTTTGGGCCGTGGCCGATGTTGTAGCTGACATATTATGGCCAACATATGGCCGACATGTTGTAACCCTAAAATGACATAAAATACTTGTATAAAAGGGTTTAGGGTTAGGTATTTTTCATTATGTTGTGATGTGAAATTGGTTCTTGCAACGGTATTGAGCTGTAAGGGATTATAGATTGTAATCAGGTTGTAATCACTGGATTGTAATAAGATCAGACTTGCTATTTGGTGGACGTAGCCCAGGGATTGGGTGAACCATGTTAAATCTTAGTGCCTTGTGTTCATTTCTGTGTGATCTATTATTTTTTCTATTATTGGTTATATTTGCATGTAGTTTTTTATTTCTATCTTTGGTTTATCCTAACATTATCTTCAATCTCATCGAAGAGTCCAATGATTGGTTTACTTCCTCTTTTGGGTGGGTTTAGTACTGGAACTAGATTCCAAATCCCTTCACCACTTGTACGAATGGGCCCTATACCTGCATAACCCATTTTTTGTATCATAGTTTTCCATTTATGATATGTTTGTTTACTAGAATCACTCATTTGAAGATTAACAATATGTTTGCCCCCAGTTGACTTGAAATCTTGAATACCTTGAATGTTGACATCAGACTTGAGATCCTGCTGTCTTTCAATATCACCATCACTAGAACTGCCAAAATCATATAGTATAGTTGGATGCTCTTTATTCCAATAATTGTTGAAAAGTCCATCATCCTCAATTTCCTCAAAATCTACTGATGTCATTGGTTCACCCATATTTTTCCTCATTTTCAAAAAATTAGTCATCTTGGTTTGACACCACAATTCAGCTATGCATGCCTCTTTAATTTCTTTTGGCATAGACCTCTTAGAAGGTTGAGATGCTTTCTTGTAGAAATTTAAGTATGTCAAAGGCTTTGATTTGTGTGACTCTAATATGTACAATGTTGTAATTTGGGATGACAATTCTTGCATTAAAATATTATTCTTTGTTACATGTTTCTCCATCTCTTTCTTAACCTCATCCCATGAATCCTTGTTTTTAAACTTTTCTATCAATGGCATCTCTTGATGTTGATATTTTCTTATAGAGTTCCCATTGGCAATAAGTCTTGTTTTTATTGTGTTCAGTCGATCATAATTCCAGTGACTGACAAAATCAAAGCCAAAAAAAGTTACCAATTCATTTGTCACTTTGAAAGCCTTTCTCTCAAATGTGAGGCCTCCAATTGTGAAAGGCAAGGAAGAAATTATTGTTTTCTTTTGTTGTCCAGTGAAAAGTTAATTTGCACTCTCCATCTACCATACATATTCAAATGCAAAAACCATTTCTATAACATTCATTGGAAGTTTGTAGGGTTCAACCACTGAACTGTAAAACCTTAAGACAATGTACTCTTCCATGAAGAACTAGTCAGCCAATTGAATCTGACTTTCTAGATGAATGCAATCTTTACAAGACACAGGGAATCTAGGCATCGTAGTGCCTATGATTTTTTGGTAAATACATGCCAAAAAGAAGTCTACAAAATAGTTGTAGTTTTTATTGTTAGTAGTCATCCTCATCTTATGTGTCCACTCATATACTAGACTTGGAGTCTTTGATTTCTTTTAGGTTTTCTCATCAAACTTATAGACCTCAATATCAAGCTTGTTGTTCTCTATCTCAAATATTGGGTGATGCTTTCCTAAAAGAAGGTAGCACAAATAACTTGTGAACCTAAATGTCTATCTTGCCTATAGTTGTACTTTGTTTAATCATTAGTAATTGTTGTTGTATAGATTCAACAATGTGCTGAAGAAAATTATATCTTACATCTACCTTCTCAATTGTTTGACCTTGACAATGGATATTATAAATCATTTCAAGAACACTAGCCCGCACTTCCTTGTTACTGTCTAATCCCAGACAAAATGATAACAAAGAAATAATATTCTGAACCCATGGCACAAAAATATCATACTGATAAGGAGGCTTATGGTCTATGTGCAGTGTAACACTAGTAGAGGACCCTAAGTTTATTAAACCCTTAATATATGAATCTTGAAAAACTCTTTCCAGTTTGTTATAAGCCTGTGCTAGTTTATCCAAGTCAATGCACTCATTAAAGCTTTTTGGTTTAAACCCTAGCCCTAGGTCTAATAGAGTGAAAAATTCACTCTCAGTTATGGATAAAATTTCTTCCTGAGTGTTTTGGTTTACAATTGCCTTTCTATTTTTATCATAATTCTGATTGCATAACATTACAATTTCAAGGCAAGGGAATACTATGGGTACAACAATGTTTCCTAATCTAGTTACCAAAGTAGCTAGTTTATTTGTATGTGCACGAATACTATTGTTATATTTATAATAATTTCTCCCCTTTCTGTGGATCTTTCCACTTATTAAATAATGAATGTCTAATTCTCATGATTCCAAAATCTCCATGGATAACAGGATAAAAAATATCACAACATTCATCGGTGAAACCTAGGGTTTGTAGCACTTGCCTGAGTTCTTTAATGTCTTTCTATTGATTTTCCTTTATGCTTGCACTCATAGGGGAGGTTTTTGACTTTTTTTTCCCCATGCCTACTATTGGTTATTACACAAAATTCTTCTTTAAGCCCTATTTAAAAAAATTTTAAAGTGTAAACCTAAGACAATTAAAATCAAGATTTCTATTGCTACAAACTGCAATGATTTTTTTTTTATAAAAATGTAAATACCCAGAATTGAGATTCGATAATTGGTGTTGTTCTCTGATACTCAAGTTTCACACTTTCAAAATTCACTCTTTAGAACACAAAATGGAATTCTGTCAGTCTTTGAAAAGTTAAAATTTGAAAACCCTATCGTATCAGACTCTCGACTTGCAAAACTTTCAACTTCATAGTCTAAAAACATAGAAGGTTAATAGTTAAAAGTTAAAACGAAAGTATTAAGTAATTAATGGTTTTAGGTACTTTACTAATAGTATGTACAATGTACATGTAAATGACATAAAGACTCAATAATGTAGTTCTATACATAACTATAATAATAAAAAGTATAAATTTATTAAAATAATATACATTTGAATTTTGAAATTTGTTCAATATTAATTTTAAATAAATAAATTAATAAAAATCAAACTTAATTATTGATATGATTTTTGGGTAAATTTTGGGTCCGCCATCACTGTTGTCAAGAAACATCTAGAATCGTGACATGTGTCCTTGACACGTGTCACAATAAAGGATGTTTCTTGACAACAGTGATGGCGGACCCAAAATTTACCCAAAATTCATCCTGGGTCATTGTCGTAACTTAACAATCATGGCATCGTCAAGTCAAGATTAAGTATTAATTTTTTAAAAAGACTAAACATAACTATTAATAATATTAATCGAGTCTTGACACTTAATTGAGCTTTGTAATGACTAGACACATGTCATGATTCTGGATGAATCTAGGCACATGGGAAAACATTCTGCAAATTGTCCTGAAATTCATCTTGGGTCGTTGATCTTTCTTTTAATCAATGGTCAAGATTTTAGGTAGAATCTTTGAGTACATGTGTCCTGATTTTGGGTTAATTTAATTATTTATATAAAATATTATATATATATATATATATATATATATATAATATAATTTATAATTATTATTATAATAGTTATAATATAGTATAAATAAAAAAATTTCTTTTCTATCATAAACTTTTTATTGTAAAGATGATACAAAAAATTCAATGAAGATATATTAAATTTTATAAAATAAAATTAGTGCAACATATGAAACAAGTGCCACATAGTGGCTTAGTACTTGTCTTTAGTTTTTATATAAATCTAATTTAAATTAAATAAATTTATTATAATATATAAAATATTTTAATTAATAAAAATGTTATATAATTATATTTTTCTGTAATGATGTTAATTTAAATTTAAATTTTATTCATAAATATAATCATTGATATATATGTTCTGTTACATATATATCATATGGTTCTAATTATATTATATTATATGTTCTATTATATAATAAATAATTATAATATAAAAATAATAATAAATCTTAAATGATTATATAATATAAGTAATATTATATTATAATTTATAAAAACATACATTATTATAATATAAAATATAAACCAATACACTTACATTAAAAAAAAAAATTACGTTAATGAATCACATTGAAAATGAAATATTTAGCTCTTATATCTGGCCAATATAAGAGCTAAATGAAATCTATCAAATCCAACCAATTTAACAGCTAATTTCCTAAATGAAATTAATGAATTCATCCAATCATAACTTAGAAAAATATTTTATAAAAAAATTAATGTTAAAATTTTTGCATCTATGCTATGTAACATATTAGTTTGATAAAAGAAATTACAATGATTTATTCTTACTTATAAAAACATGAAACAAATTTAATCACTAGTTAAAGTCAAATCCATAATGTATCACAATAGTACTTAGCCCTAAGCCTACTAGCAAGTACTAATAATAAATTATAATGACAATAGTTTAATTCAAATAAAATAATTAAAATTTAAAAATATAATTACAAATGCTATATTTTTATTCATATTTATTGCTTAGTTTCAAAAATAAAATGTAATATAGTTTAATTATCTTTAAATTATTAACATATATTGATAATTGTGATAATTGTTTATAAACATAATTATTAATAATATTAACCAAGTCCTGACACTTAATTGAGCTTTGCAATGAGTGGACATGTGTCACGATTCTAGATGAATCTAGGCACATGGAAAAATATTCCCCAAATCGGCCTGAAATTCATCTCGGATCGTTGATCTTTCTTTTAGTCAATGGTCGGGTTTTCAGGTAGAATCTTTGAGTACATGTGTCTCGATTTTAGGTAGAAAATTAGAAATAGAATTTAATTTCAATCATTTAAAATTTGGCCTGAAATAGAGCCGCAATCATTGAAAATAATTTAAATAGCATATTAATTAATCTAGAGAAAAATATTGAAATAAATATTGTTAAAGAAATTGTTATTAATTATTATTATTATATTTTTAAGTTTCCCATGTCAAAATCATGATTTTTAGAGGAAAAAAATGGCAAACTTCTATAGAAAAGCAAAAAAAAGTAGGAAAATCGAATTATCAATCTAGCAGAAGGAAAAACCTTGAGTTTGCGTACGCGATTGACATCATTACTCGAGCTTATTTGAACAAACATTTCAGAGCAAGGTTCTCTTCAGCTATCCAAGACTCTCAAAATTCCAAATATGCAATCAAGACGATGAATAGATTCTCCATCTTGTAGAAATTTGAAGGAAAACATCATCAAAGCCAGCAAAACCAATAGGGGGCACGCTTGCAACAAATTCCTTTGAATGGACAGAGACCTACAACCACAATTCCTTTTAATTTCGCAAGCCTATCAAGTAGTCCTCATGCTTTCTTCACCATTGATAGCTTGGAAAATTAGTTTAGGGTATTCAACTTAACTAAGTATGCCCTCCCTCACTTTCGCAAGTTTCGCCCAGAACCTATAAATTCAGATTTCCATTCATCTTAAACTCAACCTAATTTGGATAGGCTTAGGTTTCTTCTGCATTTGATATTAATACTCTGAGTGCATATATCCCTTGACATCGTCATCCTGCAATGATGACTACCCATTCTCTGTCAAACCCTAAGAATCTTCATAGTCCACAGTCCCTACCAAAATCTGAAGATAGCCCCATTATGATTTCCAATAAGGAAGTTGAAGATACTTTGCTCGAATGTCAAAAGATAGGAATTTTTGCAGTTTGGAATGGTCCTAAGAAAGATCTTTCCTTCTCTCTAACTGGCTAGAAGAAAATTGCGATGAATAGGTAAGTATATGTCACTTTTCTAATAGAATTCTCTATCTACATTGTTTGGATGAATCTGTTAAAAAATAATTTATTTTAGCTTCTGATTTTTTTTTTTAAGGGCATGCTATTAAATTATTAGAATAGTCTCCTAATTTTAGTATAGAAAGGTTGGATTTTAAGATACCAACATGGTTTAATATCCAATATCTACCTTTGAAGCTGCTCCAAATAGAGATACTTAGGTCTCTAGGATCTGTGTTGGGAGAGCTTATTGATATTGATTCTACCTTTTAGTGTTGCAATAATGTGTAATTGCTCATCAGGAGCAAGTTAAACCAATCAACATAGATAAATAGGATAGCAATAACTAACAAAGCTACATATGATCTAAGACTGCAAATCTTTGAAGGTAAAATATTAGAGATTATAAGATTAGATGACAATAACAAAATCAGATTCAAGACTCTTCCCCTAACTTTAGATTTCAATAGTAAATTCCCATGGATAAGAATCTTGAGGAAGAGAAGGAGTCAAAGGAATCTAAATCAGGACATTTCTACATCTTCACATGAACAGTTTGAGTTTTAGATAGAACCATTTTGCATAGAAGGGGCAGGCAGTGGAAGGACATATGAAGTGTTAGTAGAGAAAGTTAAGCATAAATTAGTCATAGTGGCCGATCACAAGAAGAGCCCAGAAATGTCAAAAGAGGACAAGCTCATTAGGAAACAGAGATCTAAAGGAAAGAAAAGGACCTCAAAAAGCAACTTGGGACAAAGTAAAATAATGGAAGATGGCAAAGCCAGGAGAAACAAAGGAAATAGAGATATACGTCAATCACAGGAGCAACTAACATGTAAAGAAAAGGAAGTGGAGAATTTAAAGTCTATGACAAACAAGCTTAAGGAAATAGATTCTTCTCATAATAAAGGTTCTACTGAGCATAATTTGAGTCATTCTGGAGAAGATGTCAAAGATAGAATGAACTCAATATTACAACAAACAGAGGTAGCATGGGACAATAAAGAGGCAATATCGAAGACATAGAAAATTCTATATTATTTGATCCAAAAACAAAAAGTGAAGATGAATATAAAACTCAAAAGGATAAGAGTAAAATAGAATAGGGCCAGATGAAGGTGTAGATGCAGATGATAGATGATAAGGAAGCAACTTTGGTCTCTCACATCTCATTCAAGTTTTGGCAATCTCCAGCAACCTCAATAAGCTCTCCTTTCACTCCGGTCAGCGAGCAAAATGATAAGGAAATTGGTATAAGGAATGCAGATAAGTCTCTTTCAGAGGAAGTGCAATATTTCTTAAATAAGGACATCAATTTGGACCCAGCAGTGGAGAATCTGAGCATATCAAAATTAGAAGAAGATAGCCTTAATATTTTAATTGATGAATTAATTTAGGTATTTAGCTTTGAGAACATTCACAAAAGTACTAAAGCTCAGAAAGAAGAATTAATTCAGAAGATTCTTAAATTAGGGGGTAACAATTATACCTGTGAAGATCTTAGAAGAGATCTATTAATCATTGAAAATGAAGATAATAATTTAAGGCAAGCTCAGACAAAGGAGCACATAATAGCTATAGAGTAGAATGAAAAAGGAAAAAGCATTGACAAAAAAACAAGTTCAGATACAGAGGTGGAAAATCATAATGGGCTTATAAATTAAATATTAAGAGAACTTGAAAGTCATGAATCAGAAAGGAACCTTGGTGATAAGCCTATTATTGTTCAGAATGTAGAAACAAATTTAGATCAACTTGGGATTCAAGTGAATCAAGAAGGTCTTAAATCTCCTAATTGGGGCAAAATGAAAGGTAGAAGAGGAAGAAGATCCTTAGAAGAACTCAGGGAAGAAAATGGACACAACAGAGAACAACAAAAGATTGATCAGTTATTTAACAATGGGAAGGGGAAGTGCCTTCCCAAGGAGCCATGAAAATTACAACATGGAATGCTAGGAGTCTTAATGCCCCTAGCAAAAAAAGGTTAATAAAACAGAACCTTAAAACTTTTGAATCTGATATTATTTTAATTCAGGAAACAAAACTAAATAAGTTAGAAGGAAATAAATTAGATAAGATGTTAGGTCTTTGGAATACTATCTTCCAAGAGTCGGTGGGGGCTTCAGGAGGATTAAGATTTTTTTGGAACCCCAGGAAGGTTTCCATAGATGTTTTAAACAGTAGCAATAATTGGATTAGTGGTAGTGTATAGAGTTTAAAATCAGATCTTAAGTTTATTATCATTAATGTCTATGGTCCAATTAGTAATTTAGGTAAAAAGGCTGTCTGGGAAGATATCACCAAATTTATGAATAAATTTGAGGGTAGTCTATTCCTAATAGGTGGAGACTTAATATGATTTTAAATATAAATGAAAAAGTGGGAGGGAGTCAATAAATCCCCCAAGCATCCAAAAAATTCAAAGAATGGTGCGATAATCATAATAAGATTGATATCCTGATTAGTAACAAGACTTTTACATGGAATAATACGAGGAAAGATTTCTCTTACATTTCCAAAAAACTAGATAGGTTCCTTATTAAAGGTGACTTGGATGTTAACAATTTTCATTTTCAATCCTCTATGTTTGTCGATTGTTGGGTCTAATTAGTAACTGGTTAGATTTGAATTCTTTGAGCCACATAAACCTACCAGGAACCCATTTACTTGTGAAAAGATGTGGTTTTTAGACCCCAATTTCATCAATAATATAAAAGAGTGGTGGGCTCAAGATAACTTTGAAGGTTCAAAGATGTTCATTTTCGTTGCCAAATTGAAAATGCATAAGGAATGAATCCTTAAGTGGAACAAGGAACACTTTAATAATATCTTTAAAGAAAATCTAGATGTTGAAAAGTAGCTAAAGGACTTAAACTTATAGGTTATTAAGAAAGGTATGAATAATGATAGTTGTGTGTTGGAAAAGGAACTACTAGCAAAGCAGGAGGACATACTATCCAAAGAAGAAACTTTATGGAGACAAAAGTCAAGAGAGAGATGGTTAGAGGAAGGGGATTGAAATACGAAATTCTTTCACAACTCCACTCTATACAGCATATCAAAGAGCAAAATATCATGCATTAAAAATCACTTGGTTATCTTAACTGATAAACCTAGTGAAATTGTAGACATCTTCATTGATTAATTTAAGATCATTTTAAACAATTATGAAGGGTCCAATAGAGAAATACAAGATATTCTCCTCAAAGTAATCCCAAAGATTGTTACAATAGAAGATAATAGGATTTTAAATAAACCTATTACTTTGGAAGAGGTCAAGTCAGTAGTCTTTAATATGAATCCGGATAAATCACTGGGCCTAGATGGCTTTCAAGCCTTCTTTTTCCAAAAATGCTGGGATATCATCGGTATAGATCTTTGGAAGGCTATTGAAGCCTCTAGAAATGGTGGTGCTCTGCTATCAGAAATCAATCATTCCTTCCTCACTTTGATTCCAAAAAATTTAGAACCTAAGACCCAAAGGAGACTTCAGACCGATCGCTCTTTGTAACACTATTTAAAAAGTGTTCTCTAAGGTCTTAGCTAATAGACTTGAGGGTATCCTCCCAAATATTATTTCAAAGGAACAAACAAGATTTGTCCCTGGCAGGTCGATTCTTGATGGCATCATCACTATCCAAGAAACAATTCACTCTAAATGTAAGAACAAAGAGGCTTGTATGTTTATAAAATTAGACATTCAAAAAGCATATGACATGGTTGATTGGTGGTTCCTTTGCAAGTTTTTTGAAGCTTTTGGGTTTTCCAATCAATGGATTAACCTCTTTTTTAAATTTATATCCTCTCCCAAAATCTATGTCCTTATTAATGGAACACTTGAAGGTTTTTTTGATATATCTAGAGGTATTAGACAAGGAGATCCATTATCACCTTCTCTTTATATTATCATGGTAGAGGCTTTTGGGAGAGTAGTGGCTGAGGCTTATAAGAATCAAAAGATCTCTGGTATTACTGTAACTAGCAATGCGCCCAATATCACTCACCAATAGTATGCTAATGACACTATTTTTCCTGGAAAAA
>CM053788.1:87282726-87515226 GCA_028749045.1 Cupressus sempervirens
ATCAGTTGGAGAGAGAGTGGATGGAGAGGATGATAAACATTAAGACAAATGGATAAGAATGCCACCATGATGCTGACTTGCCACCACCGCCTGCAGTCACTTCATATATCATGGTTATATGATGACGCTAGCTAATAAAATAGCCTTGTGCACTCACTAACTAGGACCCAAAAAAATACATGACACACTTGGAAAAAATAAGAACTTTATATGAGACCTTCGCCCCTTGAACTCGCCCCACCCCTGAAAAAAAAAAGAAACAAAACATGCAACAAAATTACCTACCATAGCCTAAGTGTTATCTAACTAGCTAAAAGGACCCCTTTCCTGGAATTTGGAAGTAACTTTCTTTGTCACCTACATCATTTTTTGACACACAATTGGGAAGAAAAAAGCTTGAACTCTCCATATTGTCATTGTGATGATTGCATGATCTCAAGAATTTATATTTATAGAGTTGAGCTGTCACAGAACTTGAAATGTATAAAAGAATATAAGTGACACGCTTAACACAAACAAGTGACACACTAACTAAAAAACCAAAATGTAAGTGACATATTTTTGGATGAGAAATAGTGAAAATCAAAATCAATTTGCCACCCTACAACTCAACATTTGTCTCAGATAATTAACTTTTATACAAGACCAATAAAGCAAAGAACACTTGTAATGTACACTACAATAAAATAACAATATTAAATTAAACCCTTTCACTATCTCTCTCATTCCCATCTTTCACTAACTTGGGTGCTCTGAAACAAAGGATGAGACCATTGATAAGTCTTCTTTCACTTGTTTCTTAGCTGTTGAGAGATTTATACTTTCTAAGGAATTGAACTAGTGGAAATGGTGATCAAGATGTCAATAATCAAAGATCTGGCAAATAAATGACAATGGAGGGGTCACCTATTCCATCAAATTGGGATGATGTAATTTAGTAGAATATATATCTGCAACTACTAAAGAGTATGAATAATGAAGTATCAATAATGCAGAAATAAATATAACATAGTAATACAAGCAATAAATATCAATGATATTTCAATAATGAATTTCTTTAGCATATAATAAGTATTAAGGATTATTTGAAGTCAGTGATGCAAGGCTGAATACACATCATACAAATAAGTGAACCATATGCAGGACTGCAATAAGAAAACAATATTGAAATAGTTTTATAGAATGTTGAATCACCGTCACAATTTTACAAAATGATGAATCACATATCAAAATGAATGAACATTGTATATAAAGTGTCAATGCAATATTCTAGCTATTCAAAATTGAAGTAGAAAGTATCAATGCGAGTAAAATGATCAACTAATGTCAACGCCTACAGTCCTCCAACATCCTTTCTGCTATTTCATCTCGAAAATTTCCCCAATCATCTCTATCTCGTTGTGTCATCCCAAAAGTCTCAAGAATTAGGACATTTATCCCATCATGATCAACGTCCTCTTTAATTTCCACATTGGGTGGAACACCGCCCTCTATCGTAATAAAATTGTGTAGTATGCAACATGCTAACACGATCTTTGTTTGAGTCGTGATACTATAAGATGTCGCATGCCTCAAGATAGGAAAACGTTGCTTCAAAATACCAAATGTGCACTCAATCACATTCCTAAGAGAGGAGTGTTGGTGGTTAAATAGCTCGTGGGCATTGTTGATCAGGTTTGCTCCAGAAAACTCTTTTAGGTGGTATCATGTACATCGATAAGGGGCAAGAAATCCAGGAACATTTGGATAGTTGACATCAACTAAATAGAATTTCTCTATATAAAAAAACAAAAAGTATTATGATTGAAATAAAATTAACACTATGATTTACAATAATGACTATATAATCATTACAAATATGATTTAATATAGCAGGGGGGACTATTAGTGGATCTTCTCTTGATAGAGCTAAAGCAAGAACATGATTATCTGCAGTTGAACCTTCCCAACTAGCAAGAACATATTGAAACTTGTAGTCAAAGGAACAAACGCCCATTACATTTTGTGACAGGTTGCCTTTTCTATCGCGGTATTTTGTTTGGTTGTCCACATCAATGGTAGTTGGTATATGGGTCCCATCAATTGTGTCAACACAACGCTAGAACACTAAAAATATTATAGTCAAATACGTAACAATATACTCAAGCAACAAAGTACATGTCAGTAGGAGATTTACCTTAAAGTATGGATCAAAACGGTCCTTCCCAAGAATTTCTAGAGGGGTGGTTAGAGAAGAGGGCAAAAAGTAATTGCCATGGAGCAATATGATTACCTTCAAGACCTTGTGGAAGTGGCAACTCACATTCTCTTCTGAGTGACCAAAGTTACGACCAATCTTACGATTCCTTAGATTGTGGCCAAGGGTATGTAGGAACATGACTAGTTGTTCTTCCAATTTCATGTTTATCGTATCTTTAATGATCCCTCTCTCCCTTAGAATATTGGCGAGTTTGAAGAAAGCTCCTATAGTCATGCGTACTTGGTCATGGCAATCTGTGTCATTGGAATATATAATATGTTTATAGAAAGGACAAGCATCTCTTCTTCACTTGCATCGTTGTCTTCTAACATCTTCGTAAGATGCTACTATGAATACTGCTTGGGCTGCAAGCAAAACAACAAGTACACACAAGAGCGTGATCTTCCTAACAATGCTTTGGTAAACTTTTTTTATCATTAGCAGGATCCATTGAACGCCCTATAAACACATATATAGATTTAATTTAGATTTCCATATCAATAAAGGTGAGGAGAATGAATGAGAGGGGAAGGAAAAATTTGAAAAAAAAGGCATTTGACAAGAATAAAAGATGGGCTCTATAACCTTGGCAATGAGCACCCATTGAAGCCTAAAACATATCAAGAGATACTTGGGATTGTTATGATATTATGATCTAGTATGTGAATGATAGATATGACAAATATTTTCAACCAATATAATATGTATATGTATTTATCAACATACACAATGTATACTGACATTTTCCATAGCAAGAGGCTACCATTGTTTGAACATAGTTTTAGGGGACTAGTTAAAAGAAAATGTATAGTAGAGAACATTCCTAACACCACTACCAAGAGAAATACCTACTAGTCTCTACTTCATTTGAGGCAATTAGAATATTTTGCAAGGACTCAAATTTATTCTCAATCTCAGAATATTTTGCAACGAAAATTAGGGCCATTAGTCTTGATGAAAGTATCTGACCCCTTCTAATTTGAGATATAAGAGGGACAACCTACTTGTAGGAAAAAGGCATTGAAGAGGCACAATCATAAGCATTCAGATCAGCCTTCAACTTCAAATATAAACATATTAACTACTAAAAATGAAAAGCTAAAACCCAAAGCCATGAAGAAATGTTACTTAAATAAACAAAAATGTTGTTTTAAACTTACAAGATTGGTAGAAACATTGGTTGTGAAGAATATTCACTTCAAAACCCTCACAAGCTCGACAAGCAAGCCACTTGTATGTGAAACATCCCTGGTATTAGCACAAACTAACGAATCTGAGTTTTTTTAATAAAGGAAGACTCCAATAATTAAAAGTCCAGGGAAAATCTTACAAAATTTTTAGAGAAAATTTTAAAACATGAAAGAATAGTTGACATTAAAGACAAGTTGCAAAGAGGAGAAATCTCTGAAACACAACACAGCTGAAACAATACCACCAGTAGTCGAATAAAAGAAGCTACAAACAACATAAAATAGTTAGTTTCAATGGGTTCATTTTCTCTGTTAGTTTGTTGAATGGATTCATTTTCATATATGGATTCAGTTGTAAGCCCTCCTGCAATCAACAATTTCCAATTAACTGTCCCAAATGGGAAGCCTGCTAATCAGGAAGTTTGTATCAGACGTTTAGTATATTGGTTGTGGAGTTGATTTTATTTATTAACTGTGCTATTTGTGGTTATTCAAATTTTTAATATTTATTGGCTTTTGTTTGATACGATTGAATTAGATCTTGAAGGTGGAGACTTATTAGGTTCAATATCATAATGGGGCTTCACTGTATCCCTGAATGCATAGTTTAAGAGAAATAAGCTATGAATTGGCATGAGTGCAACCATGAGCGTACCATTGATTGGATAACCGTCATTAAATTCTTCTGTGACTCGATTTACTAATTGAATGACCATCATTAAATTCTTCTGTGACTCGGTTTATTGATTGGATGACCATCATTGGGATGGGCGACTCTTATTATATCCCTGTTACAAGCTAGTAGGCGTTGATGAAAGGAGAGGGACAAATGCTTGACCAGTTGCAAGTGTGTGTATAGATTTGTGTCATAGTTCAACCTTGTTCTTCCTTTATGTGTATAACATTTATTGTGTCTTTCTACGAAAGTCTTCTTGTTAATAAATAAAATCAATATAGCACAGTTAATAAATAAAATCAACTCTACAACCAATATACATACACAACCACTCAATCAGCACATAAGAAACAATAACCAACATGAACATAATTTTTTTGAATTTGAACATACAAGAATTCTATTGGTGCCAATTTAGTCTAGCAATAAGGCAATTGCATATTGGGTGGTGGGCCCTCTCCTTTCTCCCTCTTCCGACAAACACAAATGTAGAATAGTATAAATGACAAGAAAAACAACATTGGTTCCACGTTAAAAAAACAAACAATAGTAAAGCATACTTTAAAGAGCACAAAAAATAAAATTAGAAAGCTTGACGAGTCTACTAGAATTCCTATCGATAACAATACACACAACAACAATTGAAGAATATAAAGGCTTAAAGAGTATACAATAATCTCTATTGGGTAATTACTGAGCATGTAATAATATAGGACATTGTCGACATGAAAGAATTGGAATGATGTTTATTAATAATACACACAAACAGTACTGAAAGGCTTATTAAAGTTCTATAATTCCTCAATGGTTAGCAAAGGAAAAACATTTCTAAAAAGAAAGCATTGTACAAACTCTTCATTTTAAAAATTAATACGTACTAAACAAATAGACAATATTGGCATGATGATGAAGCCTTATTATTTTCTTTGCTAAATCATATTGTCACGATCGACATTGGAATTAGTGTTGTGCTCCCAACTAGAGATCCAAAAGAGTTGCTTGTGAATTTGTATGACATTGGTGATGCTTCTCTTGAAATGCTTCTATTCTCAAACATTTTGTCCTCACATTTGCCACCACCATGGAATTTCATCCTTGTTGTGTCACCTCAGACCCGAAACAACTCCTCCACCACCTCTTTCATTGATGGTCTCTTCCTCCTTTCTAAATGAAGCCATTTTCTTGCTATCCTTGCCATATCTTTCATCTGTTGTTGGCTTTTGGGTTGAAATACTTTATTTATCTAATATTTCTTTAAGGCGATTGTGGTTAAGCCTTGATAAAAAATACTAGATAAACTTATCTCATCATTGTCCCTTTCTTTAGAGATGGGTTTCAAAGCAGTTAAGAGCTCAACCAGAACTACACCAAAACTATATACGCCACTTTTTTTAGTAAGTTGAAATGTTTTGAAGTATTTGGGATCTAAGTAACCTCTTGTGCCCTTCATATTATATGTGGTAACATGTGTGTTATTGGAAGCTAAGATGAGACAAGATATCGCAAAGTCTACAACTTTGGGAGAAAGTTCCTCATTTAAAAGAATATTAGAAGATTTTACATCTCAGTGGAAAATGGGTTGAGATGCTTTAGAATGTAAATATGCCAAAGCCTCTCATATCTCAATTGCAATCAATAGACTTGATGCCCAAGATAAAAACCCCTGTTTGGAGTGTAAATGTTGAAAGAGCGTTCCATTTGGAACAAATTCTGATACCAACATTGGAAATTTAGCTTGGATGCAACTTCCTAGCAATTTCACTATGTTTCTATGGTTTATTTGATAGAGAATTGTGATTTCATTTAGAAACTCATAGTCATCCTCTAGTTTTAAGGCTTGCTTAGAATTTTTAATAGCCATGAGAGTACCATCTAATATAATACCTTTGAACACAATTCCACAACCACTGCTTCCCAACACCATTTCTTGTGAAAGAAAGCTCTTGCCAGTTTTTTGGCAGAAAATATTTTGAGGCGCTCTCTCCCTACTGTAGAAGATATGTGTCGTTGCAACAACTGATAATATTTAGCCTCCACTAGTTTCAAGTGGTGTTCCTTCAGCTAGTGAACCGAAAGTAATGCCGCTAAATAGACAAGCACAAATGAAGAGACTGATCCTGTGTATTTTACCAGATCAAAGATCAAACATTGTGATAAAATTAAGTAATTAAACCAAGGAATTTATTAAATCAAACCTAGGAATGCATTTCCTGTTATGGGCATGGATTGCATGGACAAGAGCAATATACTTCAATTGCTTAGATTTATAGATCAAAAGTGGGTCTACAATAACACTAACAAATAATTGATTTAACGTTTTATCAATTTTGCCCACAATAAGCACCAACGTTTGAGATTTTTTAAGGTTATTCTAGAAAAGATGGAAAATTTAGGTTGGGCTGGGGATTGCATTGTGATTTGCAGCCATAAATGGGGGCATCATAGATTTTAAAGCTTTCACGTGTAATTTTGTAAATGCTTTTATGGACGAGATTCACATTTTTGAAAGTTTCTGTATGGACCAGAGCCATGCATTATTGAATTTTGTAGGCATTAACAGTAACATATTTTCATTCAATTCAAACATTTTCAATGACGACCATACAAAAATACCTTCTCATTAAAAAAATTTGCATAATCTTCACACCCAAATTGTTAAAGATTAAACCCACAAAATCTAAATCCTATAACGTTCAAAAACATAAATCATAGCAAAGATCAAAATAAATTGAAAGTCCAACCTCCAATCCCTACCTCCCGATTGGTGAATTTACGTGCCGTGCAAGAAATACGGAAGCCCTCGATGATCAACGACAGACAATAAAACTGGTTTGAATCGATAGAGGGGAGTTGATTGCGAATCAATCGGGCCTGAAACGATTGCGAATCGAAGGCCGATGAGGAATTGGGTCAGAAGTCGAACCTCAAAAAATGAGCTACAACAGTTACATTTTGAGCACCCAAAAAAATGAGCGGGCAGATTTTTCACGGACTTGGTTTTTTTAATTTTTTTAAAAATAAAGTAAAAATGTTGAATAGGAGTAAGTATTCCAATTCCACCTATTTAGGTGGACTTGAGATACTCTCTTTTTTGGCATAAAATAGAATATGTATTTCCATTGTATGCCTATTCCCAATTCCTACCTGCTGCACCCAAATGGAGAATTCAGAGATTTCAAGAATAGACAGATGCCTATTCCAATCGTATTCCACTTGCCAAACGGGCCCTTAGTTAAGAATGATAGGGCATTATAAATATTAATAAATCAACTTATTTCATGAACTTGCAAAATTTATGAATATCCTAACATAGAAGAGAACTAATCATGATTTCAATGCTATGACAATAAACTACGTATTTCATGTTTAAATATAGAGCTTGCAAAAAGGATCTAAGCTTCCAATTCCCAGCTATTATTGATCATGCCAGATTAGCTTTGTTATTTTAATATGAATAAAAACCTAATTTTTCCTGTCTTGAGGCCATCATCAATAAAAAATCTACTCTACAAAAATGATTAGTCTCAAATTCTCTTGGCTTTAGCAAAGATGCTTCATATATTTGTAGGAAACTACATTGTATATTCCCATATTCGAAAAATATTCAATTAGTTTTGTCTTCATTAGAAACAAAATCTTAAAAGTTACATATGCCCCATTAATAGATCATCCCCTAACCTACATATGATGGTTTTTGTATTGTTAGTCCCTACCTTTATAAGGCAGGTTACTAATGTTTTTAGTGGATCCTCTTCAATTTATTTTTATGTCTATTCTGATATCATATTCTAAAGTTTGGAAAAGCTATACTTAAAAAATAATTATTGAATAGACATTTCTAAATTTAGTTTGGTTGAATCAGATTTTGCTAGGGTATTTAGGTTTCTTTTTCAGAATAAAAATTGAAGGAAATTGTGAAAGGACGGGCGGATAAGATAAAGGCACATTAAATGTTAGGAGATAAACATGGATTTAATATGCGTCAGAAAAGGTCCAACAAAAATCAATTATCCTCGTCAATTATAGCACCCTCATCCACAATTTAAATCATATTCTCATTGCACCCCTTATGAAACCTCAAACCGACCCAACATTGGGCCTCCTTAGCAGTATGTACATTAGTTTCCTAATGCAACAGATGGCGGCAAAGTTGCTTCCTCGTATCGAATGGCAAGACATATTCATGTGCTTTAAGGGAATCGACAATGTCGTTTAGAGCCCTCAAATCATTGCATTCTGACAAGAAATTGAAACGATCCAATAGAGGAGCAATCTGCTGCTTGACTACATCAAAATTGGGATTTACGATTTTCTGCTTTGTGAGAATGTGTTGGATGTATACAATTAATAGAGGCCAAAATTCAAAATCCCCCATGAAATTATTTCCTTCTACCTTTGCACTGCAAATGTTTTCAGTGGGCAAGAAATTAAAGCAAATGATCTCCATCACAATATTCAAAGCGAGAAACAAATTGGCATCAAAAGAGAGGTGAGAAAGAAGCAAGGCTTTGACTGGTGCACTACAAAGGATGATAATATACAATCTACTTCTCTTTTTTCAAAATTAACAATCTAAAAAAAAATTTACTTCAAGGTAGAGGATAATTTTCTTTGTGATCAATTAGATTAACTATAAATAAGGATAAGTATAAAATAAGATTTAAAAAAATCTAATATTAGTTCTTTTTAAAAACATTTATTGTTATTATTGTTATGGTACAAGTGGATTCAATTTGACGACTGACACCGAAAATAAAGTCATTCTTCTATTTTTAAAATACAATCCAAATTAATTTATCATACGTAAAATCTGTATCTTATTATAAATTTTTATTAAAAAAATTATGGTTTATGGAATTTGATTAAAATATAATATATTTTTAATTTAAATTTGAGGCCTATTTTATTTTTAGAATAATACATAATTGTACAAAATGTCTTTCTAAAATAATCTAATATGTTTTGTGGATTATATTGTTGAATTATTTTTCAGTTATCTTTCTTTACTTCATCTATTGCGAAGTTGAATGGCTCAACCTACAAGTGTATAAGAAATAAAAATCCTTAAAGTTTTAAAGGAATGAATATATAATTTATTTTATTAAAAAATGATTATATATTATAATTTTTTTCATTTCTAAATTACACAAGGCAGGGACTCAGGCTCTCCTAGAGCTCTTGTTTTTAAATTTTAATCTTGTGCACTCATTTTTGTTTCTTCTATCAACCATGCATTTTTAGCACAACATTGGTTTAGGCTTGGAGGAAATATCATCTTTCTCGCAGATGCCTGCCAACAATCATCACATTTCCATTGTCACCCTACATGTGGACTATAGAGTTTCTTTTGTTCCAAGTATTTTTTGGCCTGTGAGATTGCAACGTATTGTTTATTTATGCTTATATGTTTTAATTGTGAGTTTGTATTCCGTTAGCAAGTTCTTTGGTGTGAAATTTTATATCTATCTAGGTTGCTCACCAGGAAATTGGGTTGTGTATTTGCAAAATCCTCCAGAATATCCATCTGAAAACAATGCCTAACCTTCACTCTCGACTGAGGTCTAGTATTAATAGAGTTAATAAAATCTGTATTTTAGTGTGGCCAAGCTAGATTGCCATAAATGCTCTTTGTCATCCTATACTTAATCTACCTCTATAGACTCGAGAATGCTCTCAAATTTAGTCATTTATGAAGTTGTTTACTTGAATGTTATGGTGAGGAAAATTGATGCTCATAAATTTAGTCATTTACGAAGTTGTTTTCTCCTATTCTAGGCAAAATGATTTAGAAAACCTCCATTTCTGTTGCCGTGGGCAAAATAAACAGATGTTATCCTTTTATTTTGCTTTCGTAAGCAGTACAAAAGTTTAAGATGGGGTAATTATGTTTCATTTTCGGCTAACTTCTAAAACATGTTGGCATAGAAAAATGCTTTTACACCAGCAAGAATACTACAAAGTACTATTTCCTTGTTGAAAACCAACAAAAACCTATAACATTAGCAGAGCTCTTTAGTCATTTTTACACATTTTCTCACACCAACAAAGAGCTCTTCAATTATTTTTACAAAAAATAAATAATTGATGTTAAGATTTATGTTCCTCTTTTGAAGTATTTAATATTAATGGTCATTTAGATATTTAGACACATCTTTGATAAAGTATTTTTAATATAAATGTTCATTTAAATATTTATACATTTAAATAATTAAAATATTTAGTCTATTAACAAGTTTTAGTTTTAGTTAGTTTTTAAATAATATAGGAACTTTCTTGTCATCAGCCTTTTAGAAAGTTTCCATTTCTTTTCAGTTTATCCTATATGAAGAAATTATGTCTCTATATTTTAATTAATCTTTTATGAATATATATTTTAAGAAACTATGTCTCTATATTTCAATTAATCTTTTATGAATGTACATTTTTGTAACATGGCATCGAATCTCAAAATATTCTTTGATATTTTTATTAAAAATTAAAGTTCTCTATTTCATATTTCTTCAGAAGTTGTTTTTTGATTCTTATGAAAAATCAAAGTATTGGTTTGAGAGTTTTTTGTTTGCAGATTTTTGTGAAAACATTCTAAAAAATAATGGATTTCTTGCTTTCATATATAGTTATTTTTTTGGGCTTCTATGGTTAAGTTTTTTCTTTTCTTTTTTAGGTGTATTATGATCTAGATGAGTTTTTGTTTCTATTAGAATTTTGGAGAATTTTGTTTGATGTTTTTTATTTTTTATTTATTTTTATTTTTATTTGTTGTTTGTATAAAAGTGTTTTTTACATGTTTTATTTTCAAAAAGAACCAAAGTTTTGGACTATGCGCATTTGTCTTGACATTTGTTCAAGCTCTTTTCTATTTTTTATTATTATTATTTTGTGACAGAAAATTATAATTTTGTAAATCTTGAGTTTGTCTTTTTTTTTGTGTGCATAAAATAATGAAAGGGATGGCGTCCTTGAACAACACCACGTTGGAGGGAAATCAATGGTTCAACAACATGAATTACAATACTTGGAAGTAGAGAATGCTTTTGATTTTTGAGTATCGGTGCTTGGACCTACATGTTCTTGGTAACTCTATGGTTCTACAGTAGTGGGCAAACACCATGACACCTTTGACGAATATCACTAGGAAGCAGTTATGTTGCGGTTATTTGTCACTGATGAGATGCTCCCAAAAGTGCCATCTGACAAGTCTACAATGAAGACTTGGGCATGCTTGAAAGGTGTTCATGAAATATTGAATAATAGTTGAGCTTTCTTTTTGAAGAATATGTTGTTTTCTCTTGTTATGATTGAGAAGATGTCTCTACATGAGCTTCTTATGAAGATTAAGGATATCAATGATAAATTGGACACTATTGGCTGTAAGACGGAAGAGGACATGGTAGGGATTATGTTGAAGAGCTTGCCATGGTCATACAAACACTTTATTGAAACACTAAACACTACCTTCACTAATTTTGACTTGAACTTTGATGAGTTGTGCAAGCTATTGCAACAAGATTGGTGGAGGCATTAGTTTGGTAGTAATAGTGATGCGGTTTGTGTAGAATAGGTATTTTCTGCTACAAATAGAGACATGTGCACTTAACTGAAAGGACAACACACATCAAAGGAGGGTTCCAAGAAGAAGATCATAAGTCACTATTGTGGCAAGCTTGGTCATGTCTAGAGGTTCTGCTAAAAGTGTTTGACTAATCAAAAGACTAATCAAGGAGAGCCTTAATAAAAAGCTCATGTGGTAGAGCCGTTTGAGGAGGATTCAATCTTTAATTCATTTTGATTTAAAAGTTTTTGGGTAGATAATAGAATTACCATTTAGGGAGGGAAATGAAGTATTTAATAGTAATGGTCATTTAGATAATTAGACATTTAGATATTTAGTCTTTAAACAAGTTATAGTTTTAGTTAGTTTCTTAATAATATGTAAACTTTCTTGTTGTCAACCTTTTAGAATGTTCCTATTTCTTTTGAGTTTTTCTCTTAATAATGGCACTTGGTCTTCATATTGTAATCAATCTTTTATGAGTATACATTTGTGGAGACTTTGTTTGAAAAATTGAATGTTGGTGACTCGATTTGAATGTTCAAGTTCATAACAATGGTTTGTTATAAAGGAAAGGTAGAAAGTGATAGTGATGATGAAGACTATTCATATTAGAAGAAGTAGGCTCTTGATGAACCCATACAGGTTGATATTTTGAAGATTAATTATGGTGGCTTGTGATTTGATCTAGGAAAGATTCACCCATCTTTACTTCGAACTCTACAAAAGATAGATGAAGATGGTGGTGAATACAATCCATCTTTCTCTAAAAAACAAGAAATGTTGTCAAAAAGAAGATACACATGCGAACATAAAGAAGACTTCGTTCAGAAGTATGATTTATGTGAATTAAGGTTGGGTAATAGTAACTAATAAATTAGTCCAACGCCTGCACCTATTACTCAACACAATTGTACTTCCAGGGATCCTAGTTAGGTTATGTTTTTGAATAGCCTCTATGGTAATCAAAGACTTGATCCTACTAAAATACATCCTTCATTGCTTCAAAAATAGCAAAATATTGAGTAAGAAGAGAAGAGAGAGAATCATTTTCTTGTTGATGGAATATTTTATGAGAAAAATGTTGAGCGAGATTCATTAGAAGATGCATGCCAAGAAAATGATCAAGAAGAAGTGAGTGAAATGGGAATTTTTTGTACTGATCCTTGTCATAAACATTGCAAAGATCATGATAAGGCGATGGAAGGCATTCATGAATTTAAAACAAGGATCTTGATGAAGAGGCATCAAAATATTTTCATACATGCTTGCAACCATAATTTGAAAAAGAATGACAAAGATAGCGTCATAAGATGAATCTTATGTGGTCACTATTCCAAGTTGGTGTCATGATGCTCTAGATGATGACTCCCTATGTGGAGAAGAACTTCGCATTTGTCTATTATTGGTCATTGAACAAGAAACACATATTGATAAAATTCAAGGTATGGACTCATATCTTACTATAATGTGATATTAAGTAATGAAATTCATTATGATCTTGTGAATCTTGAGGGAAAGATTAGTGAAGTTCATCATAATGAGTTTGGTAGGAAGTTTTCCACTACAAAGGTTACAAATTGTAGATCCTAGCATTGAAAATCAACCTCTTGATAAAAACAATGCTAATATCGAGAATGAGGCAATTTAGAAGGGATCAATTCTATGTCCAAGTAAATCTATTGAAAAACATCTCAAAGAGTATTGTCAACAAAATGTGGGTGTCAATAAATTCAATAAAGTTCATGACAGTGCCCAAAGTTATGTAAGCTTCCTTCTTGATTAGTTTTATGATGCTTTAGGCAGTGATTCTCTTTATACTATGAAATCTTCTCAAATCCATTGTTTTGATTATGATTCATCATTGATAAAGATACATACTTACAAAGAGGCATTCACTCCTTAGGGTACTATACAAATTGAAAAGCATCATGTGTTATATTACAACATTCACATGGAGCAAATAGTGCTATAGAGGCCTCAACTTAGTTTGCAAAGGGATCAAGGGTACATGAAGTGTGTCCTAATCAAGAGACACAGAAATATGAAGATGATGTGAAAGAGAACCCTGCCCTACCTGAGCCACAATCACAATGTGAAGATGAAGGTCTTGAGATTGATGGTCTTTGAGGGTGTTTCCTTCATATGAACACCAATATTTAAGGAATACTTCTCATTGCATGGACCCATTCAATTATTGTTGTACACAAGAGGAGGATCTTGTCCTAGATTCATGATCATGAATCTCGACTAATGCAAGTCATATACATGGAGGACGCTTTTTAGAATCAAAACCACTTTGTAAAAAGTACAATAATAACTTTGATAGGTAAAATATAAGTTTGCCATAGATTAGAAAAGATTCAAGGGCTCCATGATGACCAATCACAAGAAATCTAGGTAGAGGGCTTTCCATATGGAGAAAAGGGTCAGAATTGCATTTAGAAGCTTGAGAATCTAGTACTGCAACTCATTTAAAATGAACCGGATTTGATTCTAAAATTAGTGATTTTTTATGAGGTATGGTTGTTGGTATATGTTTACTTGTCCAAAAAAGTGAATCACGAAAAGAATCTCAAACTTGGAACTCATGGAGCGAGCCTACATATGAGCTCACAAGTACTTGGGAGTTGTTGCATGTTAGCTTGCCATGAAATTTATTTTTCTCAGCTAGTAAATGGATTTTCTTAACTCATCTATAGCTATGAGAGGTAGGGGTTTCCTACCATGTATATATGTTTGTTAGAAGTTTTGTCGTGTTGGTCTCATTTTTGGCTTGTCTCTAGTTTCTCCTATCATTTCTTATGTTGTCCCCATGTTGACTCTATGCTCCTATTATAATGTACTGGTTTTTAAATTTTGGGTTTGTCCTACTTCTTTAGTAGTTCTTGTCCCCAGTTAGAGCCAGTTGTTGCCATGGTAGTTACCCGACACAAATTACAAATTTTTTAGTCAAAATGTGCAAATGAATATCTAAATTCAAGCTTCAAAATGGTCAGGGGTTTATCCAATTTGTGGTAGTCTTATGATTCCAAATCACCTAGCTCATTTTTAGCTCTACGTTGCATTTCAAATTTCCACAACTAAAGTCTCAAGCTAAAAGTTGTGAGTTTGAAGTTGAGGTACTATTTTTCAATTGCTCAATTCTAAAATTTTTAAAATTTGAAAATCTTAACCCTTTCTTAAAAGTTAAGAGTTAATGATTTGGGTTTGAGTTTTTCTTAACACACAAAAAGTGGGTTAATAAAAAGGTTATGGTCTTAACTAAAAGGTTAAGACCTTAATTAAAAGAAGTTAATGGTTAAGGGTCAACTTTCCTTATCTCGGTCAATGTTTCATCTCTCCCAAACCATGGCTTCTAAAAAATTAACAGTTGGGACTTGGATTTTTGAGAGGCAAAAAGAGAGAGAGAGTTAATGATCAATGTTCTCATTCTGATCAACATTTTTGTTTTCATCCAAACCGTAACTTTCAAAAAAGGTGACGTTAGGATTGAACTTCGGTTGAACGCTTGTGCCCTAATCCTAACTTGAAGATCCAAACACTAACTCCAACTTGGCGATAACTATTTTTTGGAAGCTTTTAGGAAAATGTGTTTGTAGGTGTAATCTAGAGCATTCTTTTGGGGTTAGCATCCAAGTGCAAGTTGGAATTAGTCTATGGTGCCTCAATGAGAATCATCGGATGACTTAAACATCACACACTAAGGCTTGATTCTTAAACTAAAAGTGTTAAATAGACAAATTTGACTTATTTTTTCAAGCTTAATTTCTTCCCTAGTGTGTGATGTTTAAGGATAGCTAAGAACCACTTATACGAAATACACAAAATGAATAGAAGTTTTGATCAAATGCAAGTGTCACATACAAACATGCACGAAAGAAGATGGAAGCATAGAGTTGGCATGATACTCATTTGACATCATAGACGTAGCATGCAAACTGGTCGTCAAAATGCCCTAGACAAAGACATATCATCCCACAAAATGTAAATACTGTTGGGTATGCACAAATATGTATTGCAAAGTGCATAGGACATTGCGGGTATAGGTAATGCTAGTGATCTGTTTGAGAAAAAGCCTCAAAACCATGGAAATGATGATCAAATGGTGGATTGAAAGTAAGTTTGTAAAATTGTTGAAGGACTGCAAATGAATCGTTAGTGAGCATAGAGACTGCAAAGCACACATGGTCATTATGTAACTAACAAAATGACGATAATGGGCCATCTCCTCGAAAGGAATGATCGTAGCATGAAGTTAAGAATGGATTCAGAACCAATGCCATTAATATATTGATTGTGGCTAATGAGCCATGTAGAGGAGGGATCATAGTATCTCAAACCGAGTTGCAAATTCTAGCAATCCATCAAATGTAAAAATACATAACATCACATGTAGTAAGATTGGTTGCGTAAGTGGCTTAACCAACTTTGTTCAAACAAATTTGTAGTGAGGGAAATTTTACATTGTTGGTTATCTTTTTGACAAAACTCCCTCAAGGCATGTCACTACGAAAGTGAATTCGAATCATTACATAGTGCACGTGAAATAGAAACTATAATTGGTGAGATATAAGATTCTACTAGGGTGAAGGCACCGATGATAGAAACAATTAAGCGTAAACTTTCCAAATTTTTCTGGAGCACTTAGCATTCATACTTTGTACTTGAATTTTTCTGGAGCACTTAGTATTCATACTTTGTACTTGAAGGTTTTGAACTTGTATATTTTCAATGGAATAACCATGAGCACATTTAGTTTGTATGTCTTATATGTGTTTTGCATTTCTTGTTATCAATTTCTCGTATGTTAAATTGATAATTCATTTGAGTGCTTTGGATATATGTAAAATTTGAAGCATGTTCACACCTTGATATCTTGGTTAGAAAATGTTGAAGTTAGTTGTTTTCATATATGTAGAAATATGTTTTCTTCTTTTCATTAGTTTCACGTATCCCTTAGGAATTTCATATGGTATTCCTAGGTCTACTTTTGGAATTCCTCTCATCAATTCCTTTTAGTTTTGCTTTGCCTCCTTTTTGTACTTTTAGATGAAAAGCACTAAAAAAATCTCAAATACCAACATCATACGAGGGAGCCACCCTTCTCAAATAGAGAGGAAGATCACAATTTGATAGTGATCAGTTGTAGTCTATCCAATTGTTGGCACAATTGTCACTGTTCACAACACGAACAAGGTTAGTTTTGAAGATTATTTCACAGTGACCAATCTTTTTACCAACATAATGTAACATTTCTTTTGATTTGATCGTGAAGATCAAACTAGAGTGTAGAGTATGTTTGCTTTTGTTTTAATTGATGATCACAAACAAATGTATTTTAGGGTATAAAGTATGTTTGTTTTTGTTCCAATTGATGATCATGGACGAATGTGTTTCAGGTGGCTTGATGATCAAGTGGATCTTGTTACAATGTTAAGCATGGATAAATGCTACTATTGGTAAAGAAGGTTCATGTAGAATAGGGAAGTAAACCTATAGAATAATTTAATTATGGTAATTGAGATTCAAGGTATCTAGTAAGATCAAATGGTTAGGCCTCTTTCCTCATCATCACCATTGATGTTCTTTAATCAATGTCAATGATCTTCCTCTGTTTGAAATAGTTGGATGGTGCACAAGGAATGCATCACTTTATAGAAGTCATAACCAATTCACAATAAAATATGATAAATGATCAAAATGTTCATTTTTTAATGAATTAATCTTAAATGAGTAATTTTGAAATAAAATTTATTGTTAGGATTGAACTGTTAAAACAAGAAGAAATGAAATCATGATTTTTAAAATTTGAATTTGTGAGCTGAGTTTAAATTTATCATGCAACTAGTTCGTATTGCTTGTTACATAGATCATAATTTGCACCAATCGTAACACAATATAGCAAACATTGGATAATGTTCTTCAACCCTCTTACTAAACCACTTAGTATGCGTCTTGTGTGGGTTCATCTTCCACATTTTATTCTTTTTTGGGAGAATTCTTGTTTTGAGGGCGTTGGTAACTCTATTGGTTGTTTCTTAAGGTGGGTGATAGAATCACCTCTATTGGTCTCTCCAACTTTGCATGTATTTTAGAGACGTCATTGACATCTCCATACCTCTTCCTTAGGATATGGATCTCATAGTTCGGGATAGGCCATGGACTCAAATGTTGGATTATGAGGCTCTTGTGAGGCCCTTGATGTGGTTGTGCTTTCATACTAGTCACTTGACAACAAATTGGTCTTGCACATAGTAATTGTGTTAGAACTTGGTGGAATGATGTTAATGGTGAGTATTTGATTGTTAGTCATACTCTTTCGTTGATGACTTCGTAGGTTGAAGATGACTCCCCATAGGATGTTGCTTTTGTTGTTGTTTTGGTCTCCTCATAACTTGTGGATCCTACTCTCACTCTTGGTGATGGTGCAACCCCCTTTTGGTGTATGGACCCTTCTTTGACTATCGTTTTTGTTGATATAAGACCTTAGGTTGATGATGTACAACCTTATCAACAATATGCTTCTTATCCTACTTCTAAGAACTCTTAGATGGTTATTCATCAATGTAGGAAGATCATTCTTCAATGTCTGATTCTCCTCTCCACATTGCTCTACTACGGTGTTGTTAATGGTCTATTACTAACATCTTTGGTCTATATTTGTAAGGGGAAAACCATTGTTTTGTTATCTTTAATATCAAAAACATATTTTTCTTTTTCTTGAGAGGAAGATATTAACAATTAGAAAAATAAAAATAAATTATATATATATATATTAGAATTAAAGTTAAAAATGATAAATCATATATGTTAAAAAATATACATTTTTGCAAGGAGCCATATACTTGCACTTGCATAAAAATAAACAATTTCCTTAGTCGTTGTGTAAGGGCTTCATCAATATCTTGAATCTATTTATCTGCCAGAAGTATTATGCCTTAACTTTTGGAAAAATTTCCTTCAATCTTAAGTTTTAGTTTTACAACATTGAAAAAATAATGAAACAATTAGGCTTAAGTGTTCAACTAGACACTTTAGCAACCATTATTGGACTTTTCAAGATTATCACAAGTGAAGTAATCTTTAAACTGATTGTTAGAAATTTGCAAAAGTGTTGATTAAGAGAGATGACTCAAGATTACTGCATCTTAATTTGAGAGGTTGACGTGGTCTTGTACAACACTATAAATGCCAATTTTTTTCATATCTACATGTGAAGTGAGATAGGTTTTTAAATTTTTGTTTGAGTCTATTAATTAAGGATTAATGAACCTCTACATTATCCACATAGTAAAGGCATATCATGACGAAAGTGAATTCAAATCATTACATAGTGCACGTGAAATAGAAACTATAATTGGGGAGATATAAGATTCTACTAGGGTGAAGGCATTGATGATAGAAGCAATTAAGCGTAAACTTTGCAAATTTTTCTGGAGCACTTAGTACTTGAAGGTTTTGAATTTGTATATTTTCAATGGAATAACTATGAACACATTTATTTTGTATGTCTTATATGTGTTTTGCAGTTATTGTTATCAATTTCTCGTATGTTAAATTGATAATTCCTTTGAGTACTTTGGATATATGTGAAAGATGAAGCATGTTCACACCTTGGTATCATGGTTAGAAAATGTTGAAGTTAGTTGTTTCCTTGTATGTGGAAATATTTTTGCTCCTTTTCATTAATTTCATGTATCCATCGTATCTTGTATTTAATCCCCTTTCTAAGTGGTTATCCCTTGGGAATCTCATATGGTATTTGTAGGTCTACTTTTGGAATTCCTTTTAGTTTTTCTTGGCCTCCTTTTTGTACATTCAAATGAAAAGCACTAAAAAATCTCAAATACCAACATCATATGAGGGAACTGCCCCTCTCAAATGCAGAGGAAGATTACAATTTGATAGTGATAAGTTGTAGTCTATCCAATTGTTGACACAATTGTCACTGTTCACAATGTGAACAAGGTCATTTTTGAAGATTATTTCACAGTGACCAATCTTTTTACCAACATAATGTAATATTTCTTTTGATTTGATCATGAAGATCAAACTAGAGTGTAGAGTATGTTTTTGTTGCAATTGATGATCACAAAAAAATGTGTTTTAGGCTATAAAGTATTTTTGTTTTTGTTCCAATTGATGATCATGGACAAATGTGTTTTAGGTGGCTTGATGATCAAGTGGATCTTGTTAGACTGTTAAGTGTGGATAAATGCTACTATTGGTAAAGAAGGTTCATGTGGAATAGGGAAGTAAACCTATAAAATAATTTAATTATGGTAATTGAGATTCAAGATATCTAGTAAGATCAAATGGTTAGACCTCTTTCCTCATCATCACCTTTAATGTTCTTTAATCAACATCAATGATCTGAACCTCTGTTTGGAATAGTTGGATGGTGCACAAGGAATGCATCACTTTATAGAAGTCATAACCAATTCACAATAAAATATGATAAATGATCAAAATGTTCATTTTTTATGAATAAATGTTATGAGTAATTTTGAAATAAAATTTATTGTTAGGGTTGAACTGTTAAAACAAGAGGAAATGAAATCATGATTTTTTAAATTTGAATTTGTGAGATGAGTTTAAATTTATTATGCGACTAGTTTGTGTTGCTTGTTACATAGGTCATAATTTGCACCAATCGTAACACAAAATAGCAAACATTGGATAATGTTCTTCAACCCTCTTACTAAACCACATAGTATGCATCCTGTGTGGGTTCATCTTCCACATTTTATTCTTTTTTGGGAGAATTCTTGTTTTGAGAGTGTTGGTAACTCTATTGGTTGTTTCTTAAGGTGGATGATACAATCTCCTCTATTGGTCTCTCCAACTTTGCATGTATTTTAGAGAGGTCATTGACATCTCCATACCTCTTCCTTAGGATGTGGACCTCATAGTTTTGGATAGGTCATGGACTCAAATGTTGGATAATGAGGTTCTTGTGAGGCTCTTGATGTGGTTGGTGCTTTCATACTAGTCACTTGACAAAAAATTGTTCTTGCACATAGTAAATGTTTTAGAACTTGGTGGAAGGATGCTAATGGTGAGTATTTGATTGTCAGTCATACTCTTCCTTTGATGACTCTTCACAGGTTGAAGATGACTCCCCATAAGATGTTTCTTTTGTTGTTGTTTTGGTTTCCTCATAACTTGTGGATCCTACTCTCACCCTTGGTGATGGTGCAACCCCCTTTTGGTGTATGGACCCTTCTTTGACTATCGTTCTTGTTCATATAAAACCTTGGAAGACCCTTCTTTGACTGTCATTCTTGTTCATATAAAACCTTAGGTTGATGATGTACAACCTAATCAACAATATGCTCATTATCCTACTTCTAAGATCTCCTAGATGGTTGTTCATCAATGTAGGAAGATCATTCTTCAATGTCTAATTCTCCTCTCCACATTGTTCTACTAGTGTGTTGTTAATGGTCTATTACTAACATTTTTGGTCTATATTTGTAAGGGTCCATTGTTTTATTATCTTTAATATCAAAAACATATCTTTCTTTTTCTTGGGAGGAAGATATTAATAATTAGAAATATATATATATATATATATATATATATATATATATATATATATATATATATATATATATATATATATATATATATATATATATATATATATATATATCAGAATAAAAATTAATAAATTAATAAATAATATATGCTAAAAAATATACATTTTTGCAAGGAGCCATATACTTGCACTTGCATCAAATAAACAATTTCCTTAGTTGTTGTGTAAGGGCTTCATCAATATCTTGAATCTATTTATCTGTCAGAAGTATTATGCCACTTTCATGTGAGGAGAGTTTGTTCCTCAATCAACTTTTGTAAAAAATGCCTTCAATCTTAAGTTTTAGTTTTACAATGTTGAAAAAATAATGAAACAATCAGGCGTAAGTGTTCAACTAGACACTTTAGCAACCATTACTGGACTTTTCAAGATTATCACAAGTGAAGTATGTAGTGCCTCTTGTGTTTGCAGTCTGTACCTTGTTTATTTTGATTCGAGAGATACTAGATACTCTTATTATTTGTACTTTGAGATGACTTGAGGGTCGGATGCTATACTTTGATTTTAGTATCATAGATGCTATACTGCAATGTTGTTTAGTTTATCAAATTTGCATGATTGATGCCATTTTGAGATGACAATAGGTCTATATTGATATCTAGTTATCTGGTAATTTGGATATATCTTTGATTCTATTATATGATGGATTTTATGCTATGGTGATTTACTTCATTCTTGTTTTATTATGCTCTGTGCAAACATGAGTGATGTACATAGATTATTTAAGCATAATTGAATAAATGTTTAAACTAGATATTTAATGCATTTATTGCTTTGGCTATGATATTATATGCAATTGCACTTGATCATGTGTTTTAGTGTGCACAATTTATATCCCTAGCAGTGGCACATGGAGTTAGTTATTCAACTATTCATATTTTACCAATGTCGCCCCTGTATGGTCGATGTATCCTTAATTAATTGTTTAAATTAAATCTTTTGGTGATTATTAAATCCGAACTCATTTGCATTATGTGATTAGACTAGTGATCGTGTCTGTGCATTTAGAGGTTTGCATTGTTGCAAAAGTTGTTAAGGAAATTTCTATGATTTTGGGTTTTCGACTTTAATTTTTATTGAATTTAATTTCTGGTAGCTTCGCCATAAATGAATTCCTATTTCTAGGAATAGCCTATTTTTGTTTATGTCGATTCAGAGTCTAGCTAGTCTAGCTGTCTATATGCCTTAATCGATTATTCACTCGAAAACTGAATAAGTATGGAAAGAGGAATTTAATTCCTCACTTCTCACTTTTTTAATTTGGAATTTGAGAGCTTTATCTAAAATCCTTTTCTAAAGGATTGGTTTTCTGTTCATTGTGGGAGCTACACGCATGGGATCTTTGTGATGATAGACTCGTTGGATCCAGCTTGGGGAGACCTTGCTTTGCTATCATTTTTGGCTGTATATGCGGGTTATTTATTTTACCTTGCTATTTTCCATTTTAGCCCTTTTTCCTGTCAGGTAGGGCTCTCCCATTTTTTTTGTTTCAACTTGGTTTCTATATTTGTTTTTGGTAGTTGTTTGTTTGGAGGCTGAGAGCTAGTGTTCCCCTCTGTTTCTGTTTTCTAGTTCTGCCCGGTTGGTCAGGTATGAACATTTTCCCTATTTTTGGGATGAGGGTTTAGGGTTTGGCACCGTTATGCTGGCTATTTTTACATACCGTGTCTAAATCCAAATATTATTGGATTTTTGAGGCTTTTGTGCCCAAAGACCAAATGGGTTTTAATTTTGAAGTTTTTCAGTTTTTGAGGTTTTTACCTCATTTTGCATGCTGCCTTGTTTTTGCAAGTTTTCTTGGCATGATGTTGGTCTTGGACCTAGATCATCTGTTTGGATGTCAATTGGACCATTGTTACACTTTTATGTTGCATTGGGATGCATGTCGCATCTGTTCTCTCGAGTTGTTTTGATTGAGTGTTATTTTGCTTGTGTTCTCATCCAATCCTTGTGTTATGATCTTCATGATGGTGGTGCACCACACCGAAGTATGTGCACATAGATTTGTCAAGTGACTTGCAAGGCCCGATCTCTCATGGTACTTTCAGGAGTTATGATCATTGGGGTTGGGTTGGAAATTATATACATGCCTATGGGCACTCATTGTTAGATGAGCATCGGTAGGGTAGGGTACCATATGGAGGGGGCTTCTATCTCATAGCTTGGTGATCATGGTGCTATAGGTTGGTAGAGGGAGCTTTAATTAAGTGATAACTAAATAAAACACTAGGTGATAATAAAATGTGTGAGCACCTGATTAAGTATGAGGACACAGTGCTAGAGCATTCTGTTGAGGAGTTGAATCTGTACAATCCATGCTTGGGCTTGTCGATGTCAAGTGACTCTCCATGATGTTAGCCCCTACTTAGTACCCCATTGAGTTTTTGACCAAGACCTATAGTTTAAGCATTATCTTTGAGCTTGGTTTCAGTCATCATACTATCTGGCGTGAGTGTTAGCCATGGATGTTATGCTTTATGTGTGTTTGTGGTTGGATCATTATCTCTATCAACATAGTGGGAGCAGACCTACAGGTTTCACATGGTTGGGAGGCATAGCTACCTTCACCACTGCTGGGGACCGGTGTACAAAGATGGTCTATTATCCCAGAGCGGTCGTTGTTGGATGTTTTCACTTGGTACTTCGGGTTTCAAAGTATGCTTTTTTATGATTTATGCTTTCACAAGAATGCTTGTATATCATGTTTAGATGATGTTAGTATTGACACGTTCCCTTATAATGATGTTTAGCATATGCTAATGATGTTATCTGTTTAGTTGGAGTATCTATTGCTTTTTGTTTAGCATGTTAGATTTCCTATTCTTATGATGTTATTATGCTTTAGTAGTGACGTCCTTATAAGACAACTCCGACTATCTAGTTGGCAGTTTGGGATGTTACACGCAGGGGATGGCTAGGACCTTTGAGGTCTCATGATGTTATTATGGTTGGGAGGAACCACACACTTAGCTTGTTATTCCAACTCATTGTGATGTTACTTCTGTACACTGTGTTGTGCTTTTGGTTATTTCCTTTCATTGCTATGTTAGACATTTTGATTTAATATTCATCTTTCCATCTTTCAGTTATTGTTTGAGTGTCCTTGCCTCGAAATGTGGATCCGGTACTCCCTAGTGTGGAGGAACTTCATTGCTTATCTTTTTACCTTTTTGTTTTCTAGCATGTTGTTTTGGATTCTCACGCGAAAATGCAAAAGCTCGTGTGGTGTGCTAGGTTTTCTGGTGTGGATTTTGGCACTTTCTCACGCAAAACCCCACACCAGTTTTGGATATTTTGGTTGTTGGGCCAAGTACTTATTTGCACCATTTGGTGCACTTCCTCACGTGAAAGACAATTTCTCGCATGGCGTACTATACTTCCTCACACGAGATTTCTATTTGTTGTTGGTCCTCGTGTGAAAAATAGGGGACATCTCCACTTGTTTTCGATGATCGATTTTTGGTGTTTTAAGTACCCTTTGGGTTTACTTAATTTTCCATGCTTTGACAGATCTTAGATTCTTCATGCTATTATCGTTTTGGGTTTTCATTCTCTATTGTGTGTGTGTCAGTTTGGATAGTGGTGTTTGGAGATTTGTTGGTTGCCGTGATTGTGGTTGAGTCTTCCATTGTGATCTTTGTGATCCCTGTATGTTGTATGTCATGTGCATCCATACTTGTAATTTTTTTTATCTTGACTTGTATTTCATCCTTGTTCCAAGGATCTCTGGGTAGGGCATTACAAAGTAATCTTTAAACTGATTGTTAGAAATTTACAAAAGTGTTAATTAAGAGAGATGACTCAATATTAATGCATCTTAATTTGACAGACTGACATGGTTTTGTACAACACTATAAATGCCAATTATTTTCATAGCTACATGGCAAGTGAGATAGGTTTTTTAAATTTTGTTTGAGTCTATTCAATTAAGGATTAATGAACCTCTAGATTATCAACATAGTAAATGAATAAATAGACTAATATTAATTTTTAGTTATTTTAAAGATAAATAGTAATGAAAAAATTTAATTATAACACCTCATAAACAATATTTTTTCATGATAATGATGTTTGAATTGAAGATTGTTAGGTTCAATACATGACTAAAATTACAAAGTGGTTAATATAATCTTTAATAAAAAAGTAACTTTCGTTGCTTCGATGTCTTCAATGACTTTCTAGTATGTTTTGAACCATATGAGTTTTTAATCTATTGCTTCTAAACCTGGGTTCTTAGCATTGTATGTTTCCCTTGGACTAGGAGTTCATTTGGTGGCTCTTGGAGCCACTTTGTCTTTTTATTCGACAACTTCGATGCAATCTAGGTTATTGCCATCCTTGGTGGATAGTGGTAGGTAATGATGGGTGATCCCTCAACCTATTCTATGCTTAAGTTGGATGCTAATACTTTTGTTCCTAAGGCTAGAGGTGGAGGGGCATCTTCCTCTAGAATTAAGGATGGGGTCGCCCAACAAAAAATCTAATGTTGCTGATGGTCGAAGCTACATCAATGCTGCCAAATATGTTGCTACTATTCTTCCAAAGCTGAAGTCTTGACCTATTGCATGTGTCGAGGTCTCCATTTTGATGGTGTGTGACATATGCATGTTAGATAATGTTGAAGTTGATGAAAGATCAACCCCACAGCTCCCAAGAATCACTTGCATGCAAATAGCTATCACAGAAAGAGAGAAGCAAAAGCTACAAAGGTTGGAATTCCCAGATCCATAGATGAGACATTCTTGATGAGAAAATAGAGAGATTGCTATTATCAAAAGTGAAATGAATAAATTACAAAGAGATCAATCGTTATAAAAGGAGAACAAAACCCTAATAGGTAACTAACCTAGGTTGCATGATTATAATTAATAAAATAATTAATTATTATATGCCCAAAGTTTAGCTTAAGTAAACTAGAGATAATAAGTGACTTAATAATAAAATTAATATGATTTAATTAATATGAAAATACTTTATTACTCTAACACCCCCCCTTCACATAAACTTAGGGAGTAGCTTAAAACCTAGAAACTACCACTGAAAGTAAATTTGGCTCCCGACAACAAGGCCTTATGAGGTATCCAAGCACATGACCAAATATCTGAAAATAGGAGAAATAGAGAAAACTGCATCGGAAAAACCCTACTCCAAAAAGAGATGGAAAACATGTTATAAAAGATAGGAACAAAAGGATGATCGTGAAGAACATCACTGAAGCATGAAGCTGCAAACACTGCCAAACTATTGATATGAAGAACCTCCACTATATAGAACATGACCAGGTAGAGAATGCTAAGTCTGAAGAGATGATCAATCGAAGATGGAAGGTATCTTTATGACCTCCCAAAATAGGAATGAAAGAATGTCTATATGGTAAATGATCAATCTCACCAAAATGCATAGGTATCTAGCCACTGCAATCGCCTAATACATAGGATCATATACTGAATACATAGCTCACTCCATCAAACCAAGAAAGCAATAGAACCAACATAACCCCCCTATAATGCTGAGAGATAAGACGTGAACATTGAAACTAAATGCAATATCTCCTACAGATAGAAGAACCAAGAACATCGAGAGTGCAAAAGAAGTACAAACACCTATAATGACACATATCATTGACACATAATGAGGCTAATGTCGTGGAAGGAACACTCATTTGACAAAGGAAGATGGCAAATATGGCCAACATGAAACCCCTCAATACACATTTTAATATAGTGTGAGTACAACAAAACACAAAGATGTGCAAGATTTCGAAATGCAATAGTGGCACTTTATTTCAATGCGTTTGCAAAAGTACTACAAAAGGATGTCAACAAAGATCAAAAGAGACATAAGGCTGATACAAGAGATAATACAACCCTTGAAGAATAATCTAAAGCAATAAAATTAATCTCTAGAGCTAAAATAACCAAGATATGCATCATAATGCGAAAAATAAAAATAAAAATGAATGGGATGTGCTTGGAGCAGAATTTGGAAAATAGAATTCCTCAAGATATGTCTCCCATAATGAAAAAAAAACTTTTTAATTTGAATGCATAAACTGACAACCAAACAAAATCAAAAGTCCAAATAAACTGCAGCATCACAACTGGCTCGGAACTAGCTTTTTGGCGATATCTCATTTGAGAGAAACAGAGTCCGGATGAGCAAGTTACGACTAAAAAACCACATGTTGGTCAAAAAAGCATTAGAACGGAAAAAAAAACAAAAACCACCTTGAGATCTATGCCAAAATGCTTTAGAAAACATGCCCACTAGTACTAATATCACCTTTGGAAGCGTACTAGTTTCGTACCAAATCTGTCTTGATTTACCTGGCAAAATTTCGCTCTACGTGCCAAAAAATCAGATTGTGTGCCAAAAAATCTCAATTTGCTTGCCAAAAATCATGATTTTCGTGCAAAAAATCTCAATTTTCATATCAAAAAATCTTAATTTCCATGTTGGAAATCACAAAAATTGTCACCTTGGGAAACGTGGCCAATCTCAGAACAATATATTTTTGCCTCAAATTCTAACTGTGTCCAAATTGGACAAATTTTATATAAAAATAAGGGTTTTTGGTTGCTCTGAGCTCAACGATGATGTTCGTTTGGGCTCAAAGTGCACCAAAAATTAGTGACTCCTAGATCCAATGCAAAAATCCTTTGAAAAATGAAACCCTTTGAAAAAAAGGCACATATATGAAAGTCAAGCCAAAACCTCTCATTAACAGAATAAGGGCATGAAGATCTGGAGTTCTGATACCATGTTGAAGTTGATGAAAGATCAACCCCACAGCTCTCAAGAATCACCTGTATGCAAACACTTGTCACAGAAAGAGAAAAGCAAAAGCTATGGAGGTTGGAATTCTCAGATCCATAGATGAGACATTCTCGATGAGCAAAAAGAGAGATTGCTATTATCTAAAGTGAGATGAATAAATTACAAAGAGATCAATCCTTATAGAAGGAGATCAAAACCCTAACAGGTAACTAACCTAGGTTGCATGATATTAATTAATAAAATAATTAATTATTAAATGGCCAAAGTTTAGCTTAAGTAAACTAGAGATAATAAGTGACTTAACAATTAAATCAATATGATTTAATTAATAAGAAAATACTTTATTACTCTAACAAATAATGTGGATTTCTACCAACGTCATGGGTTGGTTTGTAGACTCATGTTTTTTTCCCTCTCTTTTGGATCCATGCCACTAGGTAAAAAGTTCTCGACAATCCTCAGTCTTTATTAAAATTGAGCTTTTCTCTTGTGAAAAAAGGATTTACTACATTTTCTTCTTCTAAAGATTGTGATTTGATGTTCAGCAAGTTGCACATTTTGGAGGAATCACTTTCTTTCTGTTGAACCCCGACTAGTCTCTTTCAATCCTCTAACTAAGCCACATAATGTGCAATTAGTGTGGGTTTGTCTTCCCAATTTTTTGCTCAACTTTTGAGAGATTTCTTTCTTTGAGGCCAATAGAAATTGTATTGGTCAATTGTTGTAGGTAATGAAGCTATGACCTCATTGGGCCACTCTAATTTCACTCACATTTTGGTTGACATGGATATCTCCACACCACTTCCAATAGATGTTGTGCTCATGGTTAGGGAGAGGTTTTGGACTCAATCAGTGGATTATGAGGGCATTTGCTTTGGATGCCAGTGATGCTTCTTCTCTACTAGTCATATAACTATATAGATTGTTCTTTTTTACATTGTAAAGACTGTTACTTGGTGGAAGGTTGCAAATGATGATCATTTGACCCTTTGAGCTTCTATATTTCTCTTTGATTCTATCTCTAAGGTCTCCTTACAGACGATGATGAGGATGAAGCTCCTACTACACATTTGGATGTGGCTCTTGTTGTAAATATGTGTGATACTCCTTTTGTAAACCATTTTGCATACCACTATGCTTGTACTAGTGGTCATTAATTTCTCCCCCTTGTGGTGGGGATCCTAAGGATAACATCACATGGACAATTGTACAATGACACAAAAAATATAATTCTCCAAACTCCCTCTTCTCCACGAGTGACGAGTGAGTGGCTTTACCACTCTTGAGGATGGCTACTAACCTTTTTGCTAGTGTACTATTTATTACGTATTTTTTCTTTGACAACACCTATTTTGTTTGTGTTGTTAATAAGTCATTAATGACTTGTAAAAGATGCCATCTCTATTTTAGTGTTATTTTTTTCTTGGATGCCTTCAGGCTGTGGATGTTTAAGGGTTAACCATGTTGTTAGGATGTTGATTATAATAAAAAAAACATATTAAAGTACTATGAACATGAAATGAAGCAAAGGAAATGAATGACTAATATAATTGAAAATTATAGTTAATAGAGATGTGATGTGTAATATGAAGTTATTATGGTAGGAAGAAGTATAGTACATATATAGTATTTTGATGGTGATGTATGCTGGATAGAAAAGTTCAAAAAGTATATTAAAATTTGAACTTTCATAGAAAAATCTAGTTTGGGCTATTTCATTAAGGAATTGTTGGTGATCTATAAACAATCATTTTGATTAAATGATATGAATCATTAGGACTAAAGCAAGTAGTATAGTGGAATCAATTCATGGATTTTGAAATTATTGAGTTATTTTTATAAGTTTGATTTCATTTATTTCTCTTGTTATTCTTTCATTCAAAAAAATTTAATGACATGACTTACGAGGATTATAGATTTGATGTAATGCATCCAAATAGTCATGGTGGAAATAACTAGTTCATCATTTGCATAATTATAAGATTTTATGTTTGTAGAGAGATGTGAGACATTCAAATTTGTTTAATGAGGTAGTTAATAATCCACTTTGTTATGAATATATTATATTTGCATTATAGTCTTTTTATATGAGAAATGTATACGTGCCTTGCCTCTCATAGTTTTGTAGTAATATGTGATTTCCATACAATTTATTATGAAATATGAACTCAAATATTCTAGAAAATGTATTACATAAATCATGTGAGCTTATTTTTTTAACAAATTCTACATAGCTCAATTCACCACCTATTTTGATAAAACATTAACTATTTAATAATTTTTTAAATCATTGCATTTATTGCATCTATTGACTAGACAATATGATCCTTCCACATCTTCTATGGTAGAATGAAAATAATTATTAATAATATTTTATTTTATTTTTAATTTTGAAATTGTTTAGTGGTAGGCCCCACTTAGTTCACACCACAAATGGATCCTACTTCATAAGAAACACTTTTTCTTTTCTAATATTTTAATATTTTTTCCTTATAATATGCATTACAAAATTATAAAAAGAGTTTAGGAAAAAGACTTGAAGTACTTTAAAAAATATATCATAATTGTGTTTACATATATTTCATTATTTAACATATATGAATAGATTTAAAATACAAATCTTTTTAAAGTACTTCAAAAAAATACAACACAATTGTGTTGGATATACTTCTTTATTAAATTTATATTAGAATAATAATCTTTTAAAATATATAATCTATACATAATGTTATTATGGTTGTCTTAATAAAAAAAATTAATAATAGACAAAAATAGTATGTGAGAGATGAAAGATGAAAGAAAATTCTTAAAGAAGTAAAATCCGAATGAAGATGACTTAATATAATACTGAATATAAGATCTTTGCAACATTTTATAATTATTTATTAATCTATATTATAGAAATAGTGTCCAATCAATATCATAAAAACAACAGCCTTACCTTTTTTTTCTTTTTCAAGAAGACGATTGTATGATCATTCTTTTCTAAATAATTCTGAACATAATTATACCTATCAGCTTAAGGATACATTTATAGGGGAGACAAGCCAGTTGCCACCCATGTACACAATGCATCCATGTTAATCGTTACCTTCCCCCAATTACCACCCAAAAAAACCCCGATACATGCAAAAACAAATCACCATGAACATCAAGAGTCGTTCGCATTTTTTCAATTTTTAGTTTTCTTGGTTGCTGATTGGTCCATTTGTGCAAAAAGTACAACGGTTATTGGTGGGTCTTGGTGGCCAGTATTGGGCAAACATTTTAAAATGACACTTTTAGACCACCTTGCACTCTACGAATTCTACAAAGAGTTCCGAAAACTGAAAGGCTAGCTTTAAACTCTTCACTCACCTATGAGGTTCACTAAAAAAATGACAAATTTTGACATAAGGTTAAGAACTATAGGTGCACAAAGTTAGCCTAGACGACTAATAGGTCTTTTCCCTATAAATTAATTTTTTAGACTAAATTAAATTGGTTTAAAGAAATTAATATGTATTATTATCATATCTTCTTTTCGGGCAACTGTAACAATTATGTGATATGTGGGAGTGGGACAGGTTGATAAAGTTGCAGAAAAGCCTGAACAGACGAGTCTATAAAGAAAGAGAAAAGTCGCCAAAAAGCATAAAAGCTACTGCACTAAATATTTCCCGCGCAATGTTACCGCCAAAATCAAAACATGTATTGAGCTTCATATTTTGAATATTGCATAAAGTTAGTGGCCTAAAATAATAAATACGTACATAATCATGATTTGATAGAGACACAAAATCTAAAATTTAATGAAAGCCAATCTGCATCGTTTATAGGATATAAACTTTCCCTCTTCCGAGCATGAATTACACGGTTTTTAAAAGTATATGGGTTATTTATCTTGTACCAAGGAAAAATTGTGAAAACATGAAATTTGGCATCAGTCTTAGTTTCCAAAATAATAATGAAATAATAAATTTATATACGGCAGTCAAGTTCAGCTTGGTCTATTTTTGAGTTTACTGATCTCTCTCTCTATATACAGAGACTTACAATATAAGTTTTTTTTAATTGTTTATGTTCTATATGTATAATAGCGTCTACTATATATTTGAATCTATTATGATTTATGTGTTTTGAAGATAATAAATAGTTTATAACTTAAATGATTTGGCATGAACGTTCATAACAACATACATTCTTATCTTTTCATCATTCACCTTTAGATTCACACTTTTCATTTATAGATCTCTTTTTTGCTACCTTGCATATATTGACAATAATAGTTTTTTATATTGTTTATGTTCTATATGTATAATAGTGCCTACTATATATTTGAATCTATTATGACTAGTGAGTTTTGGAGATAATAAGTAGTTTGTGGCATGAAAGTTCATAACGACATACATTCTTATCCTTTCATCATTCACCTTTAGATTCACACTCTTCATTTATAGATCTCTTTTTCGCTACCTTGCATTAAATCTTCAAATGTGGAGTTGACCTAGGCTACCAGTAAGTGCACTAAGACGATAGACCAAAATGGGGTCTTAAGATGCCAATTTTCTTGAAATCAACAAAGTCTTACATTCAACAAGAAAATGAAGATATTTATGGTCAAAATTTGAAGATGCAACAAGAACAAGAACAAGAGTTACATAATAGTGTTTGTTGTACTTCTAAAATATTAACATTTTTGTTAGAATCTTAAAATTAGCCAAGGCCACGTATTTTATGCAATTTTTTTGACTTTAAAAAATGAATATAGTCTTTTTTCTAATTTTCAAAGCGAACACATTTTAGAAATAGATCGTGCTCCCTATTCTTTGAAATTAATTGAAACTCATTATTTTTCAATAGTGTAGAATGAAGTCTGGTTTCTAAAAAGAATACCACAATGATGTTGTTCTCTCTCTCTCTCTCCCCGTTCTCTTTCTCCCTCTTTAGACCTCTCTTTCTCCCCCTTATCACTATCCCTTTTTGCCCCTTAACTCTCTATCTCTCACTCCCTCCAAATGGACCTCTCACTCCACTCTCTCTTATTCATCTCTCTATTTTCTTTTTCACCTTTCCTCTTCTCGCTCCATCCCCTCTTACACCTCTCTATTTTTCTTCTATATTTCCTCTTCTCCCTCCCTTATGTATCGCACCCCACGCCCCCTCTTCCCCTTAGGTCTCTTACTTGTCTTTCTCCTAGCTTTAGGTTTCCCGCCTATACATATATATCTCATCCCTCATCTCTCCTTTCTAGGTCTTATAATCCAGTTGGATCATTCTTGACATTACTAGTTAAAGCATAAGAAAGTAAAATTCAAAACTAGAACATAAAATTCAAATTAAATATATTTATAACAAATTTAAAAAAATCTTCTTTTTTTTAATTTCTTTAAGGTGAAGAATAGTTATGGATGAGCCCACCATAATCTTGTAGAGCATAAGATTCAATCATCATAAGAAATGAAGCCGAGATAGTAAGATTTAACGAAAATCAACTTTCTACCCAATAACTATACAATCCTCAATTGTATATAAAATCTTCATCCTTCAAATAAAAATAAAATTGAAAACCATGACGCTAAGTAGCAGCTCCCAGGCAAAAGGAAAACTTAATGGAATAATTTTTTTTCAGAATTCAATATATATAGAAATACCTGTCAAACTCCCTTTCTAGTATAATAACTATACAATCCTCAATTGTATATAAAATCTTCATCCTTCAAATAAAAATAAAATTGAAAACCATGACGCTAAGTAGCAGCTCCCAGGCAAAAGGAAAACTTAATGGAATAATTTTTTTTCAGAATTCAATATATATAGAAATACCTGTCAAACTCCCTTTCTAGTATAAATTGCCAAAATTTAGCATAGTTTCAACCCGGTGCAAGCATCATATTCATGGTCATACAGAACGCAGAATGTACTCTTCACACGTCATTTGCCAGGCCTTTCCCCACTCAATCTCTGAATTGTCATACAAAATACCAGACGACAACTCATATTTTGGATCACGTGTCTTCCAATTTCACTCTTGCAGCTTTGATTCTCCGAGATTCAACCCATCAAAATTCGTGCACCAAAACAATGTCTGGTTACGTATGCATTGAAAAATTCTATCACCACCTCTATTTTCATTGTATATAAACCCAGCTTCATTTATTTATTTCGATAAGTTTATTTGGATCTCAGCTATTTCTTAGACAAAATACACTTTTGATCAAAATTGAAAAAATAGAAAACACATTAGATTTTGTTGATAATCTGTATGTTTTGTAATCTAAAACAGGAAAAAAATTGAGAAAAAATTACTGTTTTCGAAATTCATTACTATTCATTCATTCAACTTTTTTTGGTAAATTATTATTTAAAATTCATTTTGTAAAATTAGGGGAGGTATTCACTATTTGTACATCTTAGTTTGGTCATCTGCAGTTAACTGTTTAAAGTTAAAATTTCAGCTCATGTCAAAAAATCGGATGCGGCTATCCTCCCTACAAATTATGCCATTGACTAAATTTAAAAAAAATGAAAATACAATGATTTTTTTTGAAAAATTTCAGCATTTGATCTTCATGATGTGTATATTTTATAATTGAAAACAACAAAATTCTTGAAAAAATTGCGCTGTATTTTGATAAATCTGAAAAAGAATCATATATATATATATATGTCTTTGGTACATTTTGTCTTGAGATTAGCCAACGCCCAAAAATCATTGTATACGAGTGGATTTTATGGACACCCAACTCCAAGGCTACAATTCAGAAAAAAAAAATCTATGAATTTGGATTCATACTAAAATTCAAAGTTAAAAAAAGTATGAATCCAAATTCATAGATGTTTACTTCTCTAGAAAAAGAGATTTTGAGCCTCAGAATTGATTTTGTAGATGCTTAACATCCCAGCGGAAGCTCTTTTTACATTGAATGTGGCCACACAAGACAAGAAAAGTGGTGGCAATTTGATGCGAACAAATTAGATGATGAAATGCAATGTCAGAATTTGCAGACCTAACTTTCCATTAAAGGCTACGCTGCCAAATATTCAGAAGTATCTGATTATTAACCAGGAACTCCACGTTGCTGAAGACTTAAGTATCTGCAAATTTATTTGGGCCATCATTTTCTTTCAGTTATGAAAAGACAAGCTAACATAAAGCTGAAATGATAACTGAATTTCGACAGAGACAAAAATGGTGATGTAATCATCAAGGACAATACTTGGCCATGAGTTAGTTATCGGCCATTGTAGTACAACAGGAACGTATATTCTCAATTAGTTTAAAGTAAATTTATGATTCATTGATTTTTATGGTGTAATCTAGGTTTGGAATTTGATAGCTGTATTGGCGGTTTTCTATTTTTTGAATTAAAATATTGTGGGATCTTATTGATTGACATTCTAATTTTTTATGAAACTGTCAATAAATGGTTAAGATTCATTATAGATAATATTTTTAAAATATATTATATAAATTTATTTTGTTTTACCAATTTGAAATATTAGTATGTAAAATATATACTTAGAAACTTTCTGATGTTGCATATATTGTTGATTTATAATTTTTTTTTTAGATTAGTAAACGGTCAAGGTCTCGATTATATTTATTAATTCATATTGTTGATTTATAATTACTTTCTATAATTTTATATTATTTTTATAGAGCGTATGAATTTAGAAACTTTGAGATGTAGGATTTTTGTAAATATTACCAATTTATACGTATATTATATTGATTTTCGACAGTCAATATTTATCTCAAAACATAAAATGAAAGACATTAATATGACCAAACCGTCATAAAAAACAAGTTGACAGGCAAGGTGACTGTCAAATTCCATGCCTGGTGTAAACATTACATACTAAGACTTGATTCCTAAGTTAAAAGTATATAAGCATCACACATTAAGGCTTGATTATAGTCAAAATTGACTTATTTTTTCCAAAATTTTTTTCGTTAATATGTGACGTTTCATGGAGATGACCTAACACTATACCACACTAATTTAATGTCATTTTTGACTACTCATATTTGAATGAAATGTATCCTTAGTTGTAAAAAATAACCAATGATATGATGCCACATTAGCTGTGTGAGTATGGGTACTGAACACTAGTCTCACTTTTTATTTGGGCTATTTTGGACAGTCTGGGCAAAAAAACTTCAAACCTTAGTTACAAGAGGACAACTTCACAAATAAACTACTGTAAAAAATTGGGAGTGATTTGAAAATTCCACATAGAATTGTGAGATAACTTGAATGTCCTTTGTTCATTAATTAAAAAGTTTAAAACAAAAGATACACTCAACCATAGAAAGGTGCTGACTAATTTCCATACAAATGTACTAATAGACATAACAATATGTGTAGATCATGAAGATCATATGTTAATTAGTACTTGTCGACGGTTAACTACTATTGCAATCAAAATTGCTTGTCTCCTTATTACTTGAATTTTATTTGACCGACTGTAGAGATTTTATATTTATAAATTATATGTTGTTACACTAAAGTTTGCATACACAAATTTTATTTTCCTAAAATTTTGAAGTAATTTTCTTTCCATTCATTGGATAATACCTTTGAGGTCTTATACACACTTTTTTCGTAGTCCTCCCGAGAAAGCGGATAATGGATGCAATGTGGTTGCCCCACTCCTCCCACTGTTTTTCTATCTCTAACTTTGTTCCTAATGGTACGCAAGATGTTATCCTATTTATATTTGTCACTTAGTTTTCAACTCTTCATTCAGGTAACATACTTTGAAAAATATGTACAAAAATCAAAATCTAAAGGTATGTTCTACAATTAATTTCTCCATTATTACAAATCATAAGAATATTTTTCTATAATTGTTTGGTCCACATTATCCTTTCAATATACCTATTAATGGTTATTCTAATATGCAATGGATTATAAATATTGTACTTCAAGATTGGGACAAATTTTGTACATTGGGAATCTTCTTCCCAAAAAATATGAGTTATGCTATCAACTTTTGCAATAATGTCAAATCTGTATTAATGTTTTTTTTTTTTGTGTGTGTGTGTTTGTTTCTCTTCTTCCAAATAATGGTTCATAAAAAATGGACCTCCTTATACAACATTAATGAGACACCCGATCTAGGTTAGGAAGATGCACCATAATGTTTGTTCTACTCTTCAATTTTGGGGCCATCAATTCACACTTGCAAGATTATTTCTCAATACAATCCAAGACTTACAAACCAACTATTATTATTGGTGCCATGTAAATACCATCTTCACAAGAGGATTTTATTTTGAGGGTATTGCACTTTCTTGGGTAAATCCATTCTCTCTTTTCTCTCTTCTTGTTTCATTTTTACATTTGCTTTCTAAGAAGGAAAGAGATTTCCCTATGAAGATTAGGGAAAGTTGAAATGTTGTTCAAGAATTTGAATCGTTCTACAGTACACTAAGTTTTTATTTGATTGTTTTGGTTTTAGCGCTTTCTATATAGATTTCCATAATTTTGATGTAAAAAAGTTTCTTTATGTAGTTGAATTCAGAAACAAGCATTTGATTTGTTTCCGATTTGATGTAAAAAAATTATTTGCAGAAATTGAAATTATCAGAAACATAGCATTCTATTGAGTTGTTGATTAAGATATATTATGATAGCAATTTGTTTACTAGTGATCTTCCAATTACTTGATTAAGCTTTTTCATTAGTTGCTGATATACATGTATTTGTATGTTTGTAAACAAGGTTTTTATATTTTTATTTCATGAATTATTGAACAAAAAGAATACTTTCTTATTACAATAATGCCACTGCTTTCACAAGTCATCCCTTAATAATTTCTAGGTGATTTATGATTATCACTAACTAGTGGCTTTGCAGGATGCAGGTACTAATGGTTTCTTGCAAGATCTTTTAATTGTGGACTTTTAAAATATCTTTTATCCATTTATTAATGTCCTTCTTACTTTAGCTTGCATACATAGGTTGTGTCATATATCACTAAAGAGGTTGCTAAGTGTAGTGACCTAAATTGGAACCAATTCAATTTAGTTATTTTTTAAAATCTCTTGTTTAGTGTGTTTGCATTTTATGCTTGCACTTTTCACATACTTGTCTCAAATTTCCTCTCTCTTTCCTAGGTGAATTTAGGGTAGGATCTAACACATCCTCCTTAATTTCAATTTCTTTACTATAAAAAATATAGATAGGACCTAATATCTATTGGTATTCCTCCCCTCTCTCATTTTAACCTTATTTTTGTGCTTAAATAATTTTTTCCCACCTATCTATTTGATAAAACTTGATGAAAATTATGCATTTGAAATCCTAAGGGGGACCACATCCCAAAAATCACAAAGGATGAGGAATGTGGTCATTTTTTACTTGGGGTTAGAGATGAGGTTATCCCTAACCCTAGGCCCTAAATTTTCTCCCTTCAAGCCTATTTCAAATTTAGGGTTTTCCTTGCTTAGTTTTGTCAGCCCCCATGGGGTTTCATTTTTCAATCACTATAAAATAACTTGTTTGGCTTTATTTGGCAATCTAAGCATGAATTAAGTTCCATGTGGGCTAGAGAACACTTTGGTGGGAATCCCAATTTTACATAAGAGCAATTACAAGGTGGAGACCAAAGGTTAATTGTGATTCATCCATTGAAGCAAAAAAGAGTTCAACACCTTTAACCAAACAACCTTCAAAACAAGCATTCAAGAAATCATGGAGTTACAAATGGATTTTGAAGATGGATAGAGTAATTTAGCCCTTGGAAGCTTGGAAGCTTGATTTGATATCTATGTTATTTTTTGATCCATGACTTGTCACTTCATATTTACACATTGGCATGCACTCAAGTACATATTGATTGCATTTACATGCTAGTGTTTCATTCTAGGGACTTAGATTTTGGTATTTTTACATCACAATACATAAGTCTTTGCATTCTAGATCCATGGTCTAGATTCATGAGAATAACACACACTACTTTAATCTTAATAACTATTCACGGATGTGGAAATCACCAAAATGAGGGGTTAACTAAAGATAATCCCTATATAGCCACCCATCCACAGACACACACACACACACACACACACACACACACATTTTTAGATCAACATGATTCAAAGTATAGATTTAAATATATATATATATGAATACCAAATTTGGGCTCTTCTAGATTGACATTCATTTCCATGATCCAAAATTTTTTAGGTAAGGGATGAGTTTGTCCCTAACCCATTACCTTTCAGTTACAAAATAATCATAGTTTCAACAATGTAGAGTATTGATTTGGGCCTTCACACACTAGTTTTTTGTCTAGGTAAGACATAATGTCATTCGTTATCCAAGACTAGGGGTTAGATCATCCTTGAACTGCTAGATTATCCTTGTCTAAAGTAGAATTGAATCCTTGTCTAATTCAAATTTTACAATTTCTGGGGGCTCTTAATAGGAGTTTGGTTATTTCAGGCTTTCAATCAACAATAAATAACCTACTTGGCCATTTAACTTTATTTATCTCAAAGGCGCACACATTGCTATCCTTATGCCTTGCATTTCAATTCCTACATCATATTTGCATACTTGTTATCTCACTTATCTTCATTCCCAAAGGTCAATGCTAAGAAAGATCCAAAACTTGCAAGGTTGAGGTCATGTGCATTTTCCCTTTCTTCTTAAGTGGCTCTTATAGGATTTAGTTTGCGGGTTTAGTTTCTTCCTGTTGAGCTCTCAATTTTAATGGAAAATGTGAACATCATTTTATCCATTAAACTAAGAATATAAAATTAAATAATCAAGTAAGAATTAAAAACCTTGACCAACAAAGTAACCATCACATTAATTTTTTGTATCATGTTTTTTGCTACATGAGAGCTATCACCACGAACTAGCCTAGCAAACAAGAACCCAGATCTTTGGTGACCATGTGAGCTAGAGAAAGATTAGTCCCCCCACAAGGGTGAGATCATTCATACACAAGCTATCTCCCCTCTTAGAGCATGGGGAACTACACAATACCTCAAGCCAACTACCTTGAAAAATGTGGCTTAGCTAAAACATCGTATTGGAATGATATAAATATCTATCCATATTTAAAATATGAAATGGTGCCCCAATAATGACTCATGATAAAAAATTAGTAACCATACAAGTACATGCCTTGATAAGGATTACGAAGGAAAAATCCATTACAATTCAAACACAATGCCAAAAAATTCTAGAATTTATTTTTTAAGATAGACAGACCAACATGAAAATCCAATGTCTTCAACAAGTATTGAGAAAGTAAGTCATATTGATCTTAGACAAATGAGATCAATGAGTAACTTAAGATATTTGAAACGAGAATAAACAAAAAACAAAATATAAATATCATTCATTCTACAATAAGAAAAACACTCAATAAAATCATTTGCCAATATAGTGATGTTCGAATACAAACACCACTTGGGGGGGGGGGTGTGAATCAATGGTTTAAAATACTTTTAAAAACTTGAAACAATTACAACTTATAAAAATTTAACACATGAGCAAGATAGTTAATAAATAACAAAGTGACATAATATTTTAATGTGGAAAACCCCTTAGGGTAAAAAACCACTTTGAATTTGAAACTTTATTGGCCTCTTGGGAAAATATTTTAGAGCTACAACTCTAGGAAGCACTAACACCCTGTTTTAGAAACACCAATTTCAAGGAACACCAATCCCTTACACTTGAATCACCAACTTCATGAATACAAGAAGCACCAACTTCCAAAATGAACAAATGAGATATATACAATCAAAGGATCATCTTTGTTACAACACAAATCATGAATCACTAGTTTCAACTTAAAGTTGAAAACACAATTCAGGATATACTTCTATTCTCCTCAAAACATCCAATATCCAAATATATTTTCTTTCTCTATTAAAAGATCTGACCAAATACTGATATGAATGAATGAAGCATCAATATATAACCCTTCTTCTACCTCTGATAAACTTCTTCAATAAAAATCAAATCACAAATATGAGAATAGAAACATAAGCATTACCCTCTTCTTTGCTGTTAAAAATCTCTTTGCAAACTATTCGGTCTACAAGGAATTTCACACCAATTCTACAACTTCTATCAAAACCACTTGTTGGATGTTTTAGAGGAATGTATCCTCTACTTATAAACCAAGAAACTCAAAATTTTGGAGGTAGTTACATACCCCAAATTTCCATTAGACCAAAACCTCTCAAAACTGCCAAAACTATCATAAAAATTTAGTACCAGTTTCTGATAAACAAACTTTTTCTATTTCCATCCATGTGTTATGCAAAAACTAATGAAGACCAATTTTAGCTAACTCCAAGACCTTTCTAAAAAGGTAGTTGGGGTCTATCTGATAAAAAGGCTTGTTGACTTTCTAATAGACTAAAACTATTTTTTTTATACCCATTTTCAAAAACAATGTGAACGTTACGTGTTAATTCTATAATACTTAAGTATTTGTCTTGAATATGTTTTGAACAATATTGAAGGACATCAAATAAGACAATTACATGATGTTAGCCATACCATATGCTCATAATTGACATCAATGAAAATAATCAAAGAAAGAATACCAAGGGTTCAACAAGTGAATGAGCCTCAAGTAATGTAAGAATAAAAATTCATATCAGGTAATTGATTCTAAACTCAATCATCTATAGTATGCCATAATTTATACAATCATAATGTAAAGTGGACATTTCTTAAGTTTCATAATTAGTATTATCAAACACAATAAACATGAATTCTTCAATAAGAGTAAAAATATCACTATGTAATACATCCCAAATATCCATGGAAATTGGAAGAAATGCTAAATAAATATCTTTGAAATTTAAATTATCATACATCTATAGAAAAAGATAATCTACGTACACCAATAGTTTTAGTCCCCTTATAGGATAATGAACCAAATGAATATATGAACCAAAATATATAGAAGTAGAACTCTCACAAGGAGTTGCTAGCATCAATTATACATAAAAATAATACAATATCAGAAGACCAAACCAATAATTTATCAATAAAACCTGATAACACCTTATAATAGTTAACATATTCATGAAATGAGTAAAAAATAAAAAATATTTTAAAAGGATGATAAATGAAATTCAAACCCTAAATAATGAAAGATATCAAAATTAGATTAGAAATGTAAATTTAGATATGAAATGAAAGAAAAATACAATAATTGCATGTTTATGAAAGGGGAATGGATAAGTAGCTAAAGATATAGCATGAGAATACTTAAATTAATAAATCCTTAATGACTTTTTTATAATACAAACTTAATCAATAAATTTTTAGATTGATATAGTGGCTAATTCTTAATTCATATATGAAAATTATAATTAACGTAGTTCTTTATTAATTAAGGTGATTATAAATGCATTCATTAAAGTGAATATTTCCTAACTTGCAAAGATATTTTCATAGTACTAGCAAACCTATTAAGCACAAATTCCTAAGAGTATATGTATCACTATTTATTGCATCTCAAAATAATGGATTATTAATATTTGTTAGATGTGACTCTCTTAGGGGATTTACATAAAAGATCATCTAGACTTTATCACCCTTAAATGAGTGGCCTATCTAAAGGACTTAGAAACATTCACTGAATATCACCTTATAAAAGGATTTACAAATAGGACTGTTAGATCCACTTGGTTAAGTAATTTTCTACTACAATGGTTAGAAAGTAATAGTAAAACGATATGATAAATATGCAACTACCTTTGCTTGTTCAAATCTCCATTCTGGTTAAGAAATTCCTTGTTGACTAGTCATCACACTAACTCCATCAATCCACTTCACTTCATACTTCAAATTTTCTCGATATTCCCTTCTATAGTGTTGGGTTATCAATTCATTAAGCAACTTGACCAACACCTTTAACCTTCTTGTCTAGTCCTTGTATAGATAGATATTTTCCACTTAATCATATTCATTAGGGTTTCTATGATTTCCCCTCAACCACACATTCAATTACCAACTCACATTCATTGAATCTAGTGATAGGTAAAATGTTTATCAGATTTTCTAGTTGTACCTTTACCAGGGAACTTGAAATTTTCTTGGATCTCAAAAAATGTCTTAAATCTTCACCATATGATCTTGCCTCACCAATTTCATCCATTGATCTTTCTAACTAACTTTTTCCTTATCTTAGAATCTTCTGGAATAGTCCAGATCTTCATTCTATGTCATCCCTTAATCGATTCTTCACAAATTGTTCTTCTTTACCAAACTATGTTCTTGCTTCGTTGAGCACCTCCACCACTTAGTTAACATTATGCTTAGTTAACACTAAGACTACTCAATAAACAACCTTGCTCAGTAATATCTTCTACTTGGTTAACACTGTTCTTGCTTACTTAACCTTCTGACTCCTTTTACTGACCACCATTTCTAGCTTGGTGTAACTTGTGGATTCCTTGTATTCTCACTTTGCAACTTCAATCCTCTTATACTGGCAAAAATAACTTGCTTGTCCATCATCTTAAACATTCATCAAATCATGTAAAATAATCAAATCAATACCATCTTGTCAGAGACCTATTCATTGACTTCCCAATTAAGTTCACATACTTAATATCACTTCTTCATTTCATCTTCTATCTTTACCATCCATGTCTATATTCAATACCATATTCTCTAGATGATTTGCAACTTATATGAATCAATATTGTCGATCAAATTGACATTAATGAAAATATAACAACTGATCTAACTTTTCTACATAAAATTTACAGCTTAGTTTACTGACCTTGTTCCTTATCAACATCAATTGTGTCTAACAAAATATTATCCTGTATAAAAAAAGAAAAAGAAAAATAATGAACATCGATATTCCTATACTCTTTAAATGAGATAAATCATCAAATGAACACAAAACCAAATACATCATCTTGGAAGAATAACATCACCAGACACAACATTATGGAATCTAGTGGAAGGGTAATATAAATACAAATTATTCACCCTATATTTATCATTAGAAGATAAGGAAACATTATAACTATCACACACTTGGATATAATAATAATAAACTATGTTGATAATTAAAGTAGTTTTTTCTATAATAGAAGGAAAATGTTTGACGAGGTCTATAAGAGAAGAGATACAATATATTCATGTAACTTACTTACTCATGGAGCTTATAACATCATCTATGCATTAAAAGATGTAATAACGTCAAGGATTAAAGCATAAGAATCAATGAAACATGACAAGTGTGATAGATAATATATGCATGATTATAGTCCTATAATAGAGAAGAGTGAGTATGCAAGATGCAAAATGAAATTTATAGAAATCAATAAGCTCAAGAGATGGAATAAATGATAAACCAATCCAAACCTTAGTTAATTGGAGACAAAAATGATGAGGTCACCAAAGTGATTTTAGGGAAAAAAATGGAAGATAAATATAATAAGCCCATGCTTAAACAAATAGGATGTACATATAACTCAAGATGTAGCAGAAAAAGAAATAAACAAATAGATATAATCCTAAATTACTCTATTTAAGTAGAAAAATATAGAATTAATATGTCCATACTGTGGATGAATCCTGAGTAGTATAATTTAAATAAAATCACAATAATTGCTCATCAATAAAGGGATTTTATCTCATTCATTAATGTAACATATTAACAATTATATGATTACGTTGTAAAGTAAATATTTTAAAAAATATAAATATTCATACATAGTCTTATGAAACTTATTAAGAAAGGATTAATCATTAAGAGTAGAGATATCAGTATTCAATGCATCCCTAAATAATGAATTATTAGAATTATCCATACGAAATCTACATAATATGCTAAATACCTATCAAAATGCAGAATATAATCATGTATATAAATGATAAATGATACACATCAAAATGCAAAATATAATCATGTATAGAAATGATAAATGATACACATTAATATCCTTGATTTCTCATCTAGGATAAACAATCAAAATATTTAAAACAAACCTAAATATATAGAAGTAGAAACATTATGGGAACTTGGAAGAATAGATTAATAATATAAAATTTATTTAGAAATGAAAGAAAAAGCATTGATGGGGTTTGTAAGAGAAGAGGGAAAATGCTATCATTAAATCAACTTACTCCATGAGGGCTTTATTAATGAGACAATACACTATCATGTGTGTTCATATTGTGGGATTAAAAATGGGGAAAATATAAGGGCAATATATTGTCTATATTGGAGAGGAGGGGAGGCATGGGGGATAAAGGGTTTGTAGAGGAAAATAGGTGTGTGGGACATTGACCAGGTATTGGCAGGGTTGAATAAAAAGGAGTTTGGAACATTTCTTTATTTTAAAATAAGGGTATTCTTTTGTATCCCACAAATACACATGATATGACCCAATTTTAGTAAGTAAAGCTCCCACAACTCATTTATGGAACCTATAGCTCATTTGTGTAAGAAAGGTTGTCATAAAATCAAGGATCAAAGAATATGAAAAGTAAAAGGACATACTAATATTTCTCTAAGAAAATGCCCCAAAGAATAGGAATATGAAGAACATCCTTAGAGCACAAAGAAGTTGCAAATAGTTGTCAAACGATAACTTCTATAGTGCTTCAAATGAAGGATCTCCTTTGAAAAAAATGATGATCAAAATTAATTTTCCCAAGTTCCCTCAATGACATTGCTCAAACAATGAGTTTATGGATAACAAAGGCAAATGTTTGCGATTCAAAGATAAAGAAGACAACAATTTGTATGGCTACCCCTAATGACTCTACTCAAACAATGAATAGATGGAACAAAGGCAAAACATTTGTCAGTCAAAGACAAATATGACATGCGAATATACATGAATGATCCCAATGACATACTCAACGATGCAAGATAAAACTATTAATATAAAATACATGTGCCAATAGTTTAAAAAATTGATTAACCAAGATACATCACCTCTACAAAACTAGAATGCAAGAATGTTTATATGGTAAAAGTTTCATCTCATCGATATAAAACTATTACATCTAAATAGTACATAGGAATAAATACTAAATACATAGGTTAATTTAAAGAGAAATAAAGGAACTTGTATTAACATTAACAATAGAACCCCCCATAATGCATAATGCTGACAAGGGAGAGACATGATAGATCCACTAAAATTGTGCGTCACCAAGTCAAGCATGAAAGAGAATCTAAATTACCCCAAGAAAACATCTATAATTGAAAATATGATATGCATCTAACACACACATACATGGGTGAAAAATTACTAGGATTTTATGTCATTGTTGAGGGACACTCACTAAAAAAAGGTGTGATGAAAAACAGAAGGCACTACACAATCCCCTATGCAACTTAACATGCCCACAAAAGGCACAACAAAATGTACACAACCCACCCACAAAAATAATACATAAATGTGGAACTTATCTTAGTGTGTCTACATATAAATAATCACATGTAAAATATTCTCAAAATAATTAAATAGGGCAAAGTGTTTGAAGTACATCAATTCGAATGAAATCATCCAACACAAAATGATCCATTCCAGTGCCAAAACATCCAAGTAATTTGGTAGATAGTGAAAAAACAAAAAAGAAGAAGAATAAAATCTACATGAAGGGCCATTTTGGGAAAAATGATTGTAGATTTGGAAAGAGGACTTTGAGATCTTTTGGAGGATGCATGGTAGTAAAAAACAAAGTCCATTTTACAAAGTTATGGTCTTGAAAGCATAAAAAAAGAGAGACTAATTCCAATGCCCTGTAGCAGTTGCTATTAGTAGATTCTATTAAAATCTCTACCATGAGTAGATTGGTTTTGGGACAAGATTTTTGATAATACAAAATTTGCCCAATTTTGGCCCTATATGATGAAGGTAAGGGTAAAAAGTGAGCTATAACATTTTAGGACTTGTATAAATGGTTTAAATGACAAACATTAAAATGAAATTACCATATGTACAAATTTAATCAATTTAAAGAAAATAAAATATGCTTAAAATCTAAATCTTAAAATAAATCTAAAACATAAACATTCATTAATATTAAGACTACTAATAAAAATAGATAGTAATAATTTTAAATTTTAATATTGTTATTTACAAACCACATTTAAATAAATAACTTGTTTAGCATGATATTGAAAACTACTCTTACAACGAACAAAGCCAACACCATCATACCTCACTATTCTTTGCATTTTTTTGTATTTCCTTGTTATTCGTTATTTCTTTCATTATCTTTCACTTATATAACCTAACCTGAATCTTGATTTTTTTATATTGAATTTTACTTTTATTTCAATTGATTTTTAAAAATTAAATATCTTGATCTTGTGCCATTGCATTTGTTTTATATAACATAAGAGCATTTTTATTTTGATTATGTCTACTTTATAAAATATGATGCAAAATTGATCCTATTTTCGAAAGAAAAAACAAACCTCCTAACTTGTCTAAATAAACTTCAATCACTACAAAAGTGTATATATCTTGTAATAGTAAGCCTATTTTATAAAAGATAATAAAAAATTGATCCTATTTTCAAAAGAAAAACAAGCCTCCGAACTTGTCTATATAAACTTCAATAAATACAAGTGTGTGTATATATATATATATATATATAATGCTGAATTGAAATCTCCATAAGTGTATATATATATATAATATGCTGAATTGAAATCTCCATAAGACATTTTTACAATGAGAATTATTTGAAAAAGCTCGTTGATTGTCATTGATATGTTTCTCAATGTCAACCCATTGTCATCGATTGTAATCAACAGATTCAATTATCACAATATGTTTCTCAATGTCAACAGCCATTCACTATACCTTCAACTCAGAAGGATGCATACCAACCAAAGAGAATATCTTAACTCATTCATTACCAACATCAATTTACTCTTATTTTAAATTGTTGAAGTACTTCACTCTGAATTCTGATCAACTTACTCTCTGCCCTATTAACTATGTCTGCGTTCACATTTGAGTTTTACATTTGCCTGTCTTTTTGTGCTTTAAGAAACAATAATGGCTGATCAAAAGACTTGATTTGACAGCCCTCTATACTTGCAGGCTATCCTTTTATGACTCTTTTGTGTATGTATTAAACTGTCATAAATTCACCCACATACAGAGCTGCAATGTCTGAATATTACTATTGTAGCTGTAGCATCAGTTTGTGTGGCAGTGCATTTATTTTAAATCGATTGGTTCTTTGTTTGAGAGCGGTAGGTTTTAGATTGAACCTCACCATTTTTCACATAATAAAATTTGGATCTCTTGATGTTTAATTGGAGCTTTTTAAAAATTGATTATATTAATCAAATTTTAATAATTTGTGGATTGGAATTGAAATTGAATTTGAGGAATTTATTCCTTTTTTTAAAAAATTTGGTTATTAAGTGATTTTAAGGTAGCTACATGTGTTAATAAAATAAGTATAATGATTTTATTCTAATTTATATATTTTAAATTTGATTATGTTATTTCAAGATAAATTTTATGAAAAGAGATATTCACACATGTACACACATACATAAGCAGTATCATTTAAATGAGTTAAATGATACTCATTGTACTCATTTAATTAATAAGTCTAATTTCCTTCTCTCTTAACACACATTTTAATTTTCCACAACTCTAAGCATTATTAGGGACCATATTTTGCTTTGAATTAATATTAAATTCAAGAATACGAGTCATCATATTTTAAATCTCAGCAAACTCCTTTTTGGGCTCTTAATTAGTGTGTCATTTATTATATTCATTGAAGCTCATATGAGGTTCTACCCTAATTTTAATTTCAATGTACACTTAATGCCTCACTTCATTTTTGTCAACTCTAGCATATACTATAGATGTAATGTTAGGGTCTTATTATCTTGCCATTCTCAAAATTTAAGCAATTTAGATGAGCCTTTTTCACTTACCATAAACTATTTTGGTTGTAGGGAATGAATGAAGATTTTTGGTTGAAATTTCGGGAGGATAGTGTGTTGATCTTGACATTTCTAGATCTAGCCTTGATATTGGGATACATGACCATTGTAAGTCAAACGAAATGCAAAAAAATTAGAACCCTATATAGGGCATCTCTCCTAATTCATTTCAACACATCTTAACATCTCATTCATAAGTTCATTCCAAAAGAAAATAATTTTCTCAAAATTAAATATAATTCAAGTATCATCAATCTATATCAAGGCATCTTCAATTATGTGTTTATAATGGACAATGTGCCAATTCATGATGTTATTGAATAAACATTTGGAGAACTTACGCTAAGAACATTACCTCATCAATCAAGGGTATAATCATACCAATGATACCATTTGGGCATTTTCTTCAAATTCAAGTTTTCCTTTCTATATTCATTGCTATAGGTTGATTTACATCCTAAGGAATGACTTTGAAAAACCCCTATACAATCCAATGCAATTTTTATCCCTCTTGCATGTAGGTTTCTAGATCAAGAGTAATGTGTTATAGATCCAATGATTGTGGGCAAAGACAAGAAGGATAAAATCATAAAAAGGTGAGTGACATGTTCTCATTTATTGAAATAGTCCATACTTAGCAAAATAGTCAATGCTTAGAGATATAGTCCACCTAGATGGAGTCAAATGATTAGATAGTCCTCCTAGTACCATGTGACCTAGCTATAATGTCTAGGAATTTTGAGCTCATACTTTAGGCAAGGATTCCTTTATGGATAGGAATCTTTCCAAAATTTATACCAAATTTGGTATATTAGATCTTTAGCTTATTATTTATATCAACTATAGTGAACTATACATGATTTTCCCTAGTTCTATATTCTAATCAATTAATTCAATTCAATCTACACACATGATGTTTAATTTACACTAATTTGAGTTGAGATCTTTCAAGTACATTTGAATTTGGACTAACTAAATTCATCTTTTAATGTGAATTAGTGAGAATACTTTTGTTTATTAGCTTAGAATAATGGATCCCTATTCCTTCAGAGAGAGAGAGAGAGAGAGAGAGAGAGAGATAGAGAGAGAGAGAGAGCACAAGCCCACATAACCTCCCTTCCCCATTGACACTAGATAGTCCATGTATACAAAGGGGATAAACACCCATCAAAAAAGATAGACCCATACATAATAGTTGTCAATTTCCAAGGAGGATGTAAACAACCAGACAAAATGAGACCCCCCAAAAGAAACTAGAAGCTCAAGATTCAGTCACTCGAACCATTTAGCTACGTCCTCCTTGGTGAGATTTGGAATTGCATGGTCATACTCCACTGCCTATGGCATGCCCTTGCGCTCTAGTCCTTGAGGGCACTTCTAACCAGTTGAAGTTGTGCCCGCCTCCACTTCTAGCGACACACCAATCCAGTAGAAATTTTAAATCTGATACATAAAGGTATTCAGCTCTAGAAATAATGATGGAAGAAGGATAACAATGCGACGTATTTCTTTATCACAATCCAAACAATATATTTTTGATTTCTCTAAGCAATCTTAAAAAGTTTTTGATTTAAAGCTAAGGGACATGATATTGATCTCAAGTGATAGAGATTTGACTTAATGCATATAATTGGTCTACATCACACATCATCAATCTATAAGAATGCACACCTAAAAAAATGTTCACATTTTTTCTTCCTAGTAGTTGAACTTGTCAAAGTAATATCTATGAACACCATTGGGAAGATTGCCAATTTTATAGATCAACACTTTCTTGTAGATCAATCTCATTTGTTTCTTAGATTTTCTATGATTATATTATCAAGACAACATGTTCACCAATATTGTAAATGAAATTAATGAAAATCATGAGGTTTTGATTCTTTATAAATCAAAGTTTTTTAATATCAATTCATGAAATCTTTAGTTGAATCAATTCAAAATTCTTACCAGTTATCCTTGCAACCTTTCCTGTTATTTTATTATTTCTATTTCCTTCCTTTCTTTCTTGTATATTTTGTACGTTGTCTAATTTAAACATTATTCTCTTTAATATATAACAACTTTCCAATATTATATTCATATTAATTGTTGGAATCAATTATTCAATTGTATATTATCATTGATCCTTACACAAATGTTAGTATTTACCAAGCAATATCTTAGTATTGATAGAGCAGTCAGGTAATGAAGACTTTCCATTATTAACCAAGCAATTGGTTGATGAAAGAATTCATTCTTGTAGTATTTGACCGAGTGGTTGGGTAATGAAGAAGTCATAGTGTCAACCAAGTGTTCAGTTCCAATGTTGACCAAGTGACAACATATTGAAATTGCAAAATGTTTTATTAATTGAGGTCGATTATTTGGATTTTAAAAAAAATATTTTAAAAGGGTTTTCAAGTTGACTTTTCCTAGCTTATGATATATAAGAAAGGTCAAGTTGTGAGGATAAAAGGTGTGAAAAATAAGACGAATATGTGAGCAAAGGCAAGGCAAAGTAGGAAAGTGTGAAAGTTAACCTGCAAAGAAACATCTGATTAGGAAGGATCCAAAGGTCAAGCTAGAACAAATATCTATTTCAGCAAAGAATGTTGCTTCTTAAATAAGGTCAAATTGTTGTTGCTTTCTAACCATTGTAGAGTAAAGAAATATCTTAACAAAGTTGACTTAACAATCATTTTGTAAATCCTCTAACAAGGTTGGCTTATGATTTTGTAACCTTTAACAGGGTTGGCTCCTAACAGGGGTCACTTTAGAAGAGTGAAAATTATTGTGACTAGTTGCGAGGTGGTTTTTTCCAAATTGGATTTCTATGTTAAATCTTGGTGCCATATGTGTTCATGTTATTTAATCATGCTATACATTTCTGTAACTAAGTTATTCAATAGTGTATGTTAAGTGGAAGATTCTATTGACATCTAAGGGACAAGGATTTATTTTTGGGGTAAATGATTCACCCTTCCCCTCTCAATTACTCCTCCTACATTTCCAACAATTGGTATCAAAGTAGTTGGTGCTTGAAGGAAAAGGTTTTAAGGACCTAAGCTAAAGATTAGGATGTCTTACAGAAGGGAGATCCCTAAACTTAATAGAGAAAACTCTTCAGCATGACAGGAGTCAATGAAGCTTCATTTATCAAGCATTAGTGATGTTGGTGTTTTCTACCTAGAAAAAAAAAATGTGTCACCACCCAAGCCTATGACCATGGAGCAAATAAAAGAAGCAAAGGATTACAATATTATGATGATTGATATTGCATCCTCTTTGAACTATTTCAAATTTGATGAAATCAAGGATTGTCCTACTGCATTTGACATGTGGGAAAACCTAAGGAAAGTATTAAGAGGTGATAAAAATGTGCAAAGAGCCAAGGTAGAAGTTTAAGAGGAAAGTTTGATCGATTGAAAATGAAAGAAGGTGATAACACCGCCTGGTACAGTAAAAGGGTCAAAGAAAGTGTTAGTGCAATCAGAGCTGCAAGAGGTAAAATTGATGATGAAATAGTAATCAACAAGGTACTAAGAACTCTTCTTCCTATTTATGCAATTAGAGTTTAAGCTATTCAAGAGATGAGGTGCAATCTAGAAAATGATCTAACCCTAGATACTCTTGTGGGAAGATTGACTGCTTTTGAGTTGGATAACTTTGATAATTATACTCCTTCTTCTAACAATCTTGAATCTTCATTCAAAGATAAACTAACCCTTGGTAGAAAAGGAGGAAACTCAAAAGGAAAGCAAGTTGATAGTGAAGATGAAGATGATTCAAATGAGGATATTGAACTGATTGAAGCTCTCCTAGCAAAAGGAAAAAGGAAAATTCAGAAGAAAGATCCCATTGATTTGTTTCTCATGTGAAGAATTTGGTCACATTGTTGCAAGGTGTCCAAACAAAGAAAACAAACATGAAAATAAGTTCAAAAAAATCAAAGACAAGAAAGAATTAAAAAACTACGAGGACTTCAAAGGCAAAGGTAAGAAATCATGTTATATTGCAAAAGTGTCTGATAGTGATGAAGTCGTCTACATTGTTGTTAAAGATGAATATGATGATGAGGAAAATGAAAAGATGACACTTATCTCTCATAGTAGCAAAAATGATCCTTGGATTATAGATAGTGGTTGTTCTCATCACATGACTGGTGATAAAATAAAATTTGAACATTTAGAACACTATGATGATGAAAGTGTTAGATTTGGAAACAATGAACCATGTTATGTAAAAGGAAAAGGAATAATAACATTAAATAAGAGAATCTAATGTGAGAATTCCTATTTGGTTGAAGGATTAAGACATAATCTACTCAATGCAGCTTAGCTAAACAATATATGATACAAAGTTGAATTCATGAATGACAAAGCCAAACTACTGGATGGAAAAGGAAAACTAGTTGGAATTGGTAATTAGACAAAATGTAATTTGTTTTACCTAGATCTCAATGAAAGCTCTTATTTATTATCTCAAGTTGAAGAAAGTTGGCTATGGCATAAAAGAATGTGTCATATTAACTTTGATAACCTGGTCAATATAAGCAAGAACAACAGAGTAAGAGGCATATCTTATCTAAAGAAACTCGAGGTAGGAATGTGTAGACAATGTTAGATTGCCAAAATGAGTAAAAGAAGTTTCAAAAGTAAGTCCTATAAATTTGAAGAAGTTTTGGAACTAGTTCACTCAAATATTTGTGGTCCAATTGGTGTAGAAAGCTACTATAGAGATATATATTTCATTATATTTGTTGATTATTATTCTAGAATGATGAATGTAATATTTTTAAAAGATAAGTCTGATGCTTTTCAAAAGTTTAAATGGTATTTGGCTAGAGTTGAGAAAGAAACATGGAAAAATTTGAAATGCATAAGATAAATTAGAGGAGGAGAATTCCTCTCAAATAGATTCAATGAGTTCTATAGTGAAAGAGGAATCAAAAGACATGTATCAACACTTAGAACTCCAAAACATAATGGAATAACAGAGAGAAGGGACAGATCCATCATGGAATGTGCAAGAACATTATTATTAGAGAAGAATATTGCACCAAAGTTCTGGAGAGAAGCAATCAACAAAACAATTCACACACTAAACTGAGTTCAATTGAAGAAAGGTACAAACAAAACACCTTATAAATTATGGTATGGATATAAGCTTAATTTTTGTTATCTTGGAGTATTTGGAAGCAAATGTTATATCTTAAAAGATGTAAGAAAAGGAAAACTTGATGCAAAAAGTGATGAAGGAATAATCCTAGGGTACTCAAATAAAATCAAGGCATACAAATGTCTAAATCTTTCTACTCACAAAGTCATGAAAAGTGCACACTAAAAATTTATCAATTTTGCATAAACAAGTGAAGAACATAGCAACAAAGAGCGTGAAGATTACAAAAGTTTTTTATACAACGAAGAACCTGAAATCTTACGTTAGAAGGTTGAAGCCAATCAAAAACTAAGTGCACCTAGCAATTCACTGGTAGTTCAACGCGAGTCATAAATAAAGGCACCCGAGTCATAGTTAGTCCAACATGAGTTACAACCCCAAGAAGTGCAACTCGAGTTACATCTAGTTCGACTAGAGGAACCCGTGCATCAAGATGAAGATCTTGAAGAAACAAGTGAATCAAGTTCTTAGCAAAGAAAGAAAGATCCAAGGCTTGCCAAATATGTCAAAAGGCATCATGCACCTGATCAAATAATTGGAGGAGAGACAAAAGGCATACTGACAAGGAAAAAACTAAAAGGTACATGTTTACTTTGTGAAGTTGAACCTAGATATGTAAAAGATGATTTAGAAAATGAAAGCTGGATAGAAGCAATGAATAAAGAGATTGAGAAAATATAAAAGAATAAAACATGGTTTCCTGTTCCTAGGCTCAAGGATAAAAATGTGATTGGTAAAAAATGGATATTCGTAAATAAAATGAATGAGAAAGGTGAAGTCATAAGAATCAAGAAAATATTTGTCTGTAAAGGTTATGCTCAAGAAGAAGGTATTGATTATGGGGAAATATTTTCCCCTATTGCAAGACTTGAAGGAGTTAGAACACTTCTAGCATATGCAGTACAAAATGGATTCACAATATATCAAATGGATGTCAAATAAGCTTTCTTGAATGGAGTCTTAGAGGAAGAAGTCCACATTGATCAACTTGAAGGTTTTATAGATACAAGCTAAAGAGACATGGTATGTAAACTTCATAAATATCTATATGGATTAAAGCAAGCTCCAAGAGCATGGTATGAAAGACTTCATGGATATCTAGTAAAAAATGGTTTTGAGAAGAAAAATGATCTGTGTATCAAGGAAGGACCTCAGGACAAGATATTGCTTGCAAAATTATTCGTAGATGATATCTTATTTATAGGACATGATAGCTTATGTAAATCATTCTTTAAAGAAATGATGAAATAATTTGAAATGTTTGTGTTTGGAGAAATCAAATTTTTTGTGGGTCTACAATTTAATCAGATGAAGGATGGGATATTTATCACTCAATCAAAATACATTAGGGAAACATTGAAAGTAATTGGAATGGAAGACTCCAAACTAGTTGGAACACCTATGGCTACTGGACATAAGCTCTCAAAGAATGATGATTCAAAGGAGGTAAACCATACTACTTATAGATCAATGATAGGGAAACTTCAGTATGTGATTCACACAAGACCTGATATTGCATTGACAGTTGTCATACTTGTAATATTTTTTGCTAATCCTAAAGAAAATCACATCATGACAATCAAAAGAATTTTGAGATATCTAAAACGAACTAAAGATTATGGGTTATGGTACAAGAAAGGAGGAAATCTTGAGTCATGAGCCTTTACTGATGTTGATTGGGTAGGAAGCATTGATGACAGAAAAAATATTAGTGGAGAAGCATTCTTTCTTGGAAAGAGGATAGTGTCTTTGAAAAATAAGAAGCAAAATTGTATTTCTCAATCCACAGTAGAAGCAGAGTATGTTGTTGCAATAGTAAATTGTTCTAACATAATGTGGATCAAGTAGTTGATGTTACAAATGAATGAAGAAATCAATGGACTAGTGGTTATCTATTGTGATAACATTAGTGCAATCAATATATCCAAAAATCCAGTGAATCACTCAAAGAAAAAACACATTGCAATCAAATATCATTTCCTAACATAATTGGTTCAAGACAAAGAGGTGAGATTGGAATATGTGAACACCAAGGAGAAGATAGCAGATATATTCACCAAACCTTTACCTAAGGATGTATTCATATATCTAAGAGGTAAAATAGGGGTTATTCCCCTCTGTGCTACTCACTAAAAAAAAAGTTAGCAAGGAATCAACCAAGATCTATTGAAGAACAATCAAGTTGATGCAGTGAAATGCAAAGCATATTGCATATGAATCAATACTTAAGGTACATTGTAATTTTAGATGTTTGTATCCTTTGGTAATTAATATCAAAGACAAATATTTTAGTGTCAACATGGAAATGTGGCATGGAAGAGATTGAGGGAAAGTCTTGATGAAGGTTTATATAGTTAAGAGGGAGAAAATGACAGAAGACCAGTTATAGGAAAGCAATAGAGACATATCCAAGCAGAATCTTAGAGGGAGCTAGTATGGATGAGAATAAGAATGAAACTAATGATATTATATAATTGCTCATACTTTTATCAATTTATGTTGAAATTTTGTGTTTCCATTATGCCAAAGAGGGATTTTTTTGGAATCAATTATTCAATTGTATATTGTCATTGATGCTTACACAAATGTTACTATTAACCAAGAAATATAGAGTTTGCAGTATTAACCTTGTATATCTTAGTATTGACCGAGTAGTCGGGTAATGAAGTATTTCCAGTATTAACTGAGGAAATGGTTAATGAAAGGATTCCTACTTTTAGTATTGACTAAGTGGTTAGGCATCTAAAGAGTTTAGCATTTACTGAGTGGTCAGGCAATGAAGAAGTCATAGTGTCAACCGAGTGTTCATTTTCAATGTTGACCAAGTGACAATAGATTGAAATTGCAAAATGTTTTATTAATTGAGGGTGACTATTTGGATTTTTTTTTGTTGATGTTTTGAAAGGGTTTTCAAGTCAAATTTTCCTAGCTTATGATATATAAGAAAGGCCAAGTTGTGAGGATAAAAGGTGTGAAAAAAAGATGAATATGAAAGAGATGGAAATGTGAGCGAAGGAAAAGTAGAGAAGAAAAGTGTAAAAAGTTAAGTTGGAAAGAAACATCTGATCAGAAAGGATCCAGATGTCAAGCCAAAAAAAAGATTTGTATCAACAAAGAAAGTTTCTTCTTAAATAAGGTCAAACTATTGTTGGTTTCTAACAATTATAGAAGTTAAAAAATCTCTTAACATAGTTGACTTAACAATCATTTTGTAAATCCTCTAACAAGGCAACATTTCAAGATTGAAGTGTTTGAAGACCTCTAACTAGGACACTCCTAATAGGGCGAACTAAATCCTCTAACAAGGTAATCATTGTAGTAGTTAAAAAATATCTTAACATAGTTGACTTAAAAATCATTTTTTAAATCCTCTAACAAGGTGACATTTCAAGATTGAATTGTTTGAAGACCTCTAACAAGGACACTCCTAACAGGGTGAACTAAATTCTCTAACAAGGTCATACTTAACAGTATGTTTTGTAACCTTTAACAGGGTTTGGCTCCTAATAGGGCTCACTTTAGAAGATTGAAAATTATTGTGACTTGTTGCAAGGTGGTTTTTCCCAAATTGGGTTTCCACATTAAATTTTGGTGTCATATGGGTTCATGTTATTTAATTATGCTTTATATTTCTACAACTAAGTTACGAAAGGATAAAACAAATTAATACATCTTAATATTGCTTTGCTAACCAAGCATTAGTTACATTCTAATGTTAACTGAGCTATTCAATATTGTATGTTAAGTGGAAGATTGTATTGACATCTAAGGGAAAAGGATTTGTTTTTGGGGTAACTGATTCACCCCTCCCCTCTTAGTTATCCCTTCTACATTTTGAACAATTAATAGCATAATATGTGCCTCTAATAGTCACTCTTCATTTGATATATTGACAATGAGTACACAATTCTATAATATAAATAACACATTCACTCTTTTTTTGTTTGCTCCAACTATGCATATTTGGACTATCCTATTGGTACAAATCCTCTTCCATGCTACTTATATATTAACTCACAATCAATGATTACATCTATACTTCAAACTTATTACCTATAGATTGTCTCAATATTATTGTCTTTATCTTCATGTCACACTCACAATTCAATCCTCTTCTGGTTGGGATTTCTTTGATATCATCTAATGTAGGGAAGGACACACAAACCAAATCAAGGTATGATAATGCAAGAAGTTTAGTGACACCAATTTAGTAAACAATACAAATAGAATTTCATACAGTCAATCAAATAATAGAAAGATACAAGTATTGAAACTTTGTCATCAATGATTTTGATGAAGGATAATGTTGTGCATATACTAGATTTTGTTGATTTCAACATACTCGTATTGGCTTTTTTTTTACTGCTTTGGATTTTGTGTAGTTCTATTCATCTTGTAGTTTTGTGTAACATGTGAAATCTAGATAGTATTAACTTGTATCATATCTTGGTTGTCCCATGTAAGTGAAATATATGAACAATTTTAATGAAAACATGTAAAGTATTTTTTGAAGTCATCTTACTAGTTGAAGCATATTTGGCTAACTTGAAGTATAATTCTATTGACCTATATTTTTGGTGTATTTATTTGGTGAGTGTATGTAGAGTGTGAAGAAAATATGAATGGAATATGTCATGATATGTGATTGAATCATATGCAAATTTTAGAATAACTAATGAAGTATGCAAGATTTTCTCATTAATCCTAAAAGAAACTAAATTCATGCATGGGTTATATACAACTATAATAGTTAATATTTGTCAAATTATTCTCTTTTGGAAGTGAGCCTTGTCTTTTGGGAAGTGATCCTTGTAGTGAGTGCTTTTTAATATATTATAACTAATTAACAATGAGAATTAAACCTATTTGTGGTTCTTAGCTCAATAGAGTTTCCACAATAATTTTTTTTGAACTATATTATGTATGATTCTTTGAATGGTGTTTCTACATTTTATTTATATTTCATACATGCTATGTAGAATAGACAAAGGGTTAAGTGAATTAATTTTATAATCTTTAAGGGAATACCAATCCACCCCCCTCTTAGCATTCTAGCTATTCAACAAAAAAATCTAAATTGATATATTTTAGTTGACCATGAGAGCAATACACCAAGTCACTTAGCAATACAACAAGACCTTAAAATATTAAGAACATTGTAAAATTTTATATATCCCCCATCCAAGATCTAGGATTGATATAAAGTACAACAATAAGAGAATCAATATGATAAGAATAAATTATATTTCATAAAGAATGGAATATAATAGATTGAATTAACTCGATTGATTGAATTGATATTAAAAAAGGACCTCTTAGTTAAATAGGCCAAGGTGATATATAGTAAGGCATAAGATTATGACAAGTGTCTTAATCTTATGGAATGATACATGAAGTGACAATGTATCACCCACCTAAGGTGAAAACGTCAAATTGTCACATGTGTACTAAAGGTGGATCACCCTCAAAGGTGAAAGGATGTTTGCGCAAAACATTTAGTAAATATTGCTAGCCTTGGAAAGGCCTAAAAGTGATAAGGTGATAAGTGTACCAAAGGTGGAGGTCCCACTTGTGTCAAAACGTGATGATGTGATGAAACCATTAGAAGTAGTAATGTTCCTATGTGGCCCCTAGTAAACTAAACTACATACAGGTTTAAAACTTTGGAGAATAAAATACAAAGTGTAACACTTAAATCAGTAGCATCCCCCCTTAAGTGAAACATGGGGAGATTTCACCCACACAATACAAGATGGTAGTCCACTACTAAACCATTTTAGGTACCCATGCACAAATTAACGACAATATCTCACAAAAAGAGAAAAATAAAATAAAATAGAGGGACAAAACTCCTCCCAAAAAGAAAGATGAAAACACAAAATGCTCCTAATAATGAATAAGATGAAAAGACCCTATGTAAGGAAGAATCCCCCTAATAAGAAAGGATAATGAAGTAAAATCACCCCTCCCCCATGTAGAAGCTCTTGAATGTTGAATATGATATAATGATGTTGACCAACATTTATCTACTTAGGAAGAAGTATCAACGATGAACCAAGGGATTTTAAATCACTCCTATATAATTTATTGATGAAAATATATTAAGGATTCTTAAAATATATCAAGAAAAGATTAGAATCAAGGAGATAATTGAATGAACATCATCTAGATACTCACACATGACATTTTGCTCACAGTTTAAGGCATGTCTTAAGCCTCATGGCATAGAACCTAACTAATTGAATGTAACAAGATTACATCCAAAGAAGCACAAAATGATATATTTCACTAAGGATTGTGATAATTTATGATAGTGCATCTATAAAATGGCTCATAGAAGATATTACATTAAGGAAGTAAATATGCAACATGATGAAGAACTCATACTAAAAATATTCCCAAAGTATTTAACCATAAAAAAAAGCCTTCAATTAGGATGTTTCTGAGCAAATAAGAACAATTGGAATCTAATGGTTATCACATGGAAGATCAGATGGTTAGTTGGTACAAGCTTGGTTTGTAGGGAAAAACAATTTTCCAAATTTTCCTATTAAAGAAGGAAAATTATTTTTAAAAACTTGTAATCTTTTAAAAAAAAATATGTTACTTTAAATAATAAATATTTTTAAGACTTTCCATTTTAGTCATTTTGATTTTCATAATCAATGTGTAATGAACTTAAATCACTATGCACAATACCAAATTAAAATCTATGTAGTATAATTGCAAATATAAGCCAAATAAGCCATGTGATGAAAGCATGATTTCTAATCACAATCACTACAAATTGGTAGCATCGCTATAAATTACAAAAACATAAGCACCTTCAAAAAAATTGTACCTAAAAAGGATTTTGTACGAGCTTGAGAAAGAACTTGAAAGTTACAATAATTGATAATTACTTGATTCTAAAAAAAAATCAAGCACTAAAATTAGAAACTATAAGCACTACTGTATGAAGCATAAATTTCTATCCCAAATGAAAAGAAATCACTCACAAAAAATAGTCTTGATGATTGAGATATTATTGTTTTAAAATTACTTTGAACATGCAAAATAGCTATGACATCATGTATATGTCCATGGAGGTAAGAAAATATTTGGGGGCTCCAAGTCAACTATATTGATTTTAAAGAACTGAGAATCAAATTTGGCTAATTTGAGCCTTTTGAATCCAGTAACGACCTTAGATTTGCACCAACAAGCTTGAATACTTTTGACCAACAATAGAATGCCACAAAAAAAAATTCAAATTGCGCTAAAAAATGTGTCAATTTTTTTTTCCAATGGAACTAAATGAGTTCTAATACCATGTAAGTTTCAAATATGAAGATAACCACCCTATATCTAGAAGCCTAATTGAAAGCATAGTAAAAAGAGAAAAATAATATGACAATAATAAACTATATTCTCATCAAGAATGAAATATTTTCATATTGAATTAATTGAATATATATTACCAAGGATAACCCTTGGTTAATTAGGATAAGGTGAGACATAGCAAGGTGTAATATTATAAAAATAAAATGTTAGTTTATTTTTGTATTTGATTGTGTGCATTTTCAGCATCAAATCATTTCAGATCAGACTTAGTGATCCATCATCAAGAAGAGAGAGTGCACGAATAGTAATAGAAAGGAGTAGACCAATCCCGACTCAATAACTATAAGAAGAGAAAAGAATCACACAAATCTATGTAGAAAAGAGAATAAATAAGGAATGCACAGACATAGACACACACTTATATAAGAGAGAAATATACAAAGAAATATATACAAAATTGTAAAAAGTCTATATGCAAGATTGTATATATTGTTGCATATAGTTTTGTATATATTATACACACACACACACACACATAGATACCCACACACATATACTTATATGAGAGAGAGATAATATATATATATATCTTTCTAATTTTATTTCTTTTCTTTTCTACCTATGTTTATGTGGTTCTTTTCTCTTCTTATAGTAATTGAGTTAGGCTTGGTCTACTCCTTTCTATTACTATTCTTGCACTCTCTCTTCCTGATGATGGATCACTGAGTGTGTTTCGAAACATTTTGATGCTAAAAACACACACAATCAAATCTAAAAAAAAGTGACATTTACTAATGGATTGTGGAAATCTGATAATGTTAAATGTATTAATCTTATGACATGACACACATTGTGATAACTTATCATCGACCTAAGGTGAAAAATTAAAAGCATAGCATGCATGTTGAAGGTGGATCACCCTCCTAGGTGGAAAGTTATTTGTATGATATGTACACTAAAGGTGGATGACACTCCAAAGAGAAAAATTGTTTGTATGACACACCCACTGATCACTCTCCAAAGGTGGAAAAGTGATAAAGTGACCACAAGTGCACCAAAGGTGATCTCACTTGAGGTGGAAAAGTGATAATGTGCTAATACCATGAATAGGGAACGTTCCTATGTAGTCCTTAAGTAAACTTCAATACACATGATTTTAGAACCTAGAAGAATGAATTTATGTTCAACACTTGAACATAACAATGATTTTAATATATGATGAAATCTTGAAGCCTTAGAAAAATCACCACATTCATGCCTATAAATTATTATTAACAATAATTGATTTTTTATATTAGCTACTATCTCTATAAGAACCTCGTTAAATGACACACTTTTTCAATATAAATATCTTCAATCAACATTATCCTTCTTAGTTAGGCTAGCAAGGTCCTCCTGCTTAGTGTAGACACCTAAATTTGATTACACTATTTTATTAATCCTATTTAGTTATCTAAAAAGGGAATTATTAATTAAATTTCTATTTAATTAATCCTTTGTCATCCCCTAGTTGATTAATTTAATTAATCATCTATAGTCCTAATTGATAAATCAAATAATCTATTATTTATCAATTAAATCCTATTCTTCTATCTAATTCCAAAAATCCCCATTTATTAAATAAATCTATTTGATAAATGAAATCCTCAAATTCAAAAACCCCTAACCTATCTCTAATCCTCCATTTAGCCTAATCCACCCCATCCACCCATACTAACCAAGCTTAGCCACTAACTCACCCACCCTCATTAATGCCATCCACTTGCACATCTCTAACATCTCTAATCTAATCCTAAACCCAAGCCTAATCCACTCCCTAATGTTGTCACATTCCTTAAACAAGTTTAAGACTTTCCTAATCCAAACCAAAGTCTCCCCTCAAAAAGCCCAACCACTAAGTCATGAGTGCTCTTACAAAACATAAAAGACTCTTACAAGCCCACTCATGACTCTTACACCCATCTTCCACACTCTTCCCTCTTCCACACTCATTCCTCTTACATCCCTCTTACATACTCAACCCCACTCATCATGCCTTTAACCAACCCTTTACCCTACCCTCTCACACTCATCCTCCTTGTGACAAGTGTCACCTTCCCATTGGTGCTGAACAAGCACAATCCATGTGCTCCCCTTTGAGTGCATCTTAGCCCTCCTTAAGCCTTCATCCATCCTTGCATCTAAGCCCTCCATCCCTCTACCCCTTAGCCTATAAATTGAATCCCATCCCAAGCCATTTCATCAACAATCTTTGAGCTAAAGTTACCATGCTATTTTGAGAACCAAAGCCATCAACCATACCCTTATAATGCCAAATTGAGAGCTCACAAAGCTACCAATTTTCCATTACCCATCTCCATTGAAGTAGCTTTTGAGCATCTTGAGCATACATTCACAACAAAAGGACACATCTACAAAATCAAGAAAGCATGGAGTGTTTTCTCTTGTGAGGTTTGCACTTGTTTTCTTTCTTTGTCTAAGCATATATGTGAATTTAGTTTTTGGTATGTGAATGTTTACTTTATTTGTTAATGTTCTTTGCATACTAATTCTTGTTCTACATTTTGGCACGCCCGGTGGGACCCCACTATGGGTCATTTAATCATCTATTTTCATCTATATGTCATTTTTTCTAACCATCTAATATTTGTTGTTGTTTGAGTGTGTTGTGAGGGTGTTTTGCTTATTTTTGCAGGTTAAAGAACGCACTTAGGAAGAAGAAATACCATCTAATTTTTTTTTTTTTTGCGTTTTTCAACTTTTTTCGCGTAGTTTTGGCGTCTGCAACATGTTCTGTTTGCGAAAATCCGCGTCTGCGCAAATCAACGTCTGCAAAAATTTGCGTCTGCGCAAAATCGACGTCTCCCCCACCGCCAATCCAAATCAACGTCTGCAAAAATCCGCGTCTGCGCAAATCGACGTCTCCGCCACCGCCAATCCAAATCGTCGTCTGCGAAAATCCACATCTACGCAAATCGGCATCTCTACTTGTCACCTGTTTTCTGTGCTGCAAATCTGTTTTGTCCTCTTCGAATACTAGCGTCTCTATATTTCAGCGTCTTCGTATTTTGGCGTCTCCGCTTGACAGACTGTCTTCTCTGCTTGCTTATGTTGCATTTCTGCTTTATTATTTCTGCACTTTGTAGCTTTAAAAAAAAAAAAAAAAGAATATAAATCAAAATTTGACTTTTAGTGGTTCCGTAGAATTTAGACCATTTTAAGCATTTTTACGTGTAGAAAAAACAGCAAAAAAAGTTAAAATTTTTTTTCCCATAGTTAAGCTCTCATTTTTTGAAGATTTTGGCTAACTAACTAAATTGCTTTTTTTGTCTCATTGCAGGTTGGAGCACATATGGAACCACTAACCATGTTTCTTGTAGGTTTTCATGTTGCTAAAAAATGAACTTGAATGTTTAACCATTTGTCTTTGAATGCATGTTGCTAAAAAAATGAACTTGAATGGTTAAACACATTTTCCATTGAATGAATGTTGCTCAAAACACACTCTTGAATGTCATGGATTAAAATCAATTTTCCTTGGAATGCATGCTTAAAACAACAAATCCAATCTTGAATGCCAAGGATCAATTAACCATTGCAATATCAAACACTTCATTTGGAGCTTCTAAAATTGAACAAAACAAATCTCTTTTCCACATGCAATCTAGGTAAAGTTTGATTTTTGGACATTTAAGAAACTTTGTTAAGTTAAAATACAAATTTACAAAAATCAATTTGAGTAGTTCCTTGGACTCACCTCTTTTCTAATCACCCATCAAATATTAACCATTGGTTGCAATCTCAGCACCATTTATGGGGATGGGTCTACTTGAAAAAGGTGTTAAATATTCCACAATCTAACTCACTCACTTGGTCTTTGAATGTTTGCTTTAACTTTATCAAAATTCTTAAATGGCCAAAACTCTAGATTAAATCGATCACACTTCAAGTTTGGGCACTAAAATTTAACAACAACTGACGTGGAGAGCCTCCGGGCGCGCGCTTGAAATCGAATCTCACACACTTTTGTTTTGGGCTTAAAACAAACTCACACTCTATCTTGAATGCCTTAAGGAAAATTAATCGATACTTGACGTGGAGGGCCTCCCGGCGCGCGAGTTTTCTTTTGTTGACCCTAACTCTTCTTATTGTTTGCATTCTTTGATCGATTTACTTTTGTTGGCGCTTCAAGTTGGAATTGAACATTGTCTCTTAAACATGAGTGCTTGCAAAGTCTAGATTAGCACACATAAGAGTCAGTTGGTAAAAGAACGAGCGTGTTATTTAGCCCAAGGTCATCCAAGTCTTCTCTCCCCTTGTCGTCTTTTGAGGCCATCTTGGGTGCATAAGATTAGGATCCAAAACCTTGTTTCTTTTTAGGAGGCCTGCTTGAGGATTTCATCACCCCTTGGACGACCTCAACTCCAGCGTTCCGACGGAGTATAAGAATCGGGAGGTGAATCGAAAGACACCTCTCTTGGGATCAAGATTTTGTCATTCGGGCTAAGCCTCAAGGAACTTTATACCCTTGAGAAGTGAAAGAGGAGAAGTGGGTTACCACTCCTCTCGGCTATGTGACATCCTTTTGGTCTCATCTACGGATTTGGGCCCCACGTACCTTGCGTATATCGAGGACTCCCTAGCTAAACCAACTGTCAGCCTTGCAGAAAACCATCTAGGATGTTAATGTGTTTGGAGTGACTGATCGAAACATTTGTAGAACATACACACTCCTCGACGCAAGTATCACATTCTGAGAACAACAAACTTCTATCTGGGTGTTCCTATCTATTGCTTGTTTTTATTTTACTTGTTGAATGAATGTTTGCCAAACTTGGTCAATCCTAGCTTAGGGCACACTTAGCGTAGTCACTGCCTATTTTAGAAGATTGAACAAGTTGAAGCAAAACAACTGAGATTTTTCCCAAAGCCAAGAAAATTCAGGAATTTATGTCAGAACAACCCAAACCCAAGCAGAAGTTTCACAAGGTCAAACTCAAGCCATCTCTAGCATACCAAGAAATTTCAGCCAAGAGAAAAGAAATAACACCAAGCCCACGAATTGCCAAAATCCACAAAGCAGAGGACAAAGCTACCGACGAAGCACTTCAAGAGGCTCGGTTAGAGTGCACCATCAAATTTAGCCAACATCCAGGAGTTAATCCTGCTTATGCCTTACCAACTAGGCATGATTTCTATGATTAGACACCCTTGTTTCTCCACATCTTCTTGGATAAGCTTCACTTTAGAGTCATCTTTGTAGAAAAGCCAACCACCTTAGTTTATCCCCTTAAGTATTATTAGCTCATCCATCTCATTTAGAATCATACCATCTAGCCAGTAATCGAAAATCTGCACATCTAAGCTTTCAAAATTGTTGTCACCTTGCTAAAAGTTTTCCATTTCTAAAATCTTCCAAATCCACCAATCTCACCAAGGTTATCCCTTTGACAGAGCTTTGTCTAGGGTAACCTAGCTTTGTCACTTGTTATCCCTCATCACCTTGAGCTAAAGGTTGGGATCCGCAAGTGGTCAATCTCGTGTTCTTCTTAAAGGATCATCAGTCTATCCTTAAGTTGACACAATCACCACCAAGCTTGCACATAGGAAAGCAGACCTTTTGTGCTTTGACAACATATCTTTGAAGTTAGAATCCCCAACCCAATCCTCCTTAGGTTTTGTCATATAGCTTTGCCTCAACCTAGAAAATCTTTTGCATAGAAAAGCCTTCCCCCTTTTGCATCCATCAACATTATTGCATCTCATCCCTAGGAGCATTTTTCATGCCACCCGTCACTCGCTTAGCCAAGAAGAAAGAAACAATGGAGCCCTATCATTTGGATCGAACAGCCTCACCCCCCTTGATCACTCAGCCATCCTTCAGCCCAGAGCAAGCTATGCCATCACTTACTGACACTGAAGCTTTCATGAACCAACCAGGAAATGCAGTATTGGTAAACGCCATTATAGACAAAAACAAAGAGACAATCATGGCTAATTTTCGAAGGGACAATGTAGGAACCTTTGACTTTGGAAGACCCCCTCCATTATCAGATCCATCTCACCCATTGTTTGGGCAGCTGCCACCACCCATAGGCTCTTATGATCCAAATTATCCTCAATATATTCCAAAAGAAGAGCCTCCAGCCAATCCATATGACCCAACAGACCCAAACATACCATCATCCACCCAAGTTGAAATCTCCATGCCGCAAGCCAACCCAACTACCACCACTCCATCCTTGGTTCATACCTCTCCGCTCCAAACCCCCTTTACTCAAAACACCTCACCGTTCACCCCCTTCACTATTGCTGCTGCTCCCACACCTAGCCTTCCAAATCCACCCATCTCCCAAATTAGTGCTAGCATCTTTGGCCAACCTCAGCAATATACAACAGGGATGCCACCCATGGGGCCAAGTAATCAACCTTTCATCGCCCCCAGCTTGTTCACCACAGCCCAAAGTACAATCCCATCATTTCCATTAAGTCTTGGGAGCTCAATACCACCAGCCACAAATCCACAAGCTACTACCTTCACTCCACAAAGCTATCAAATCCCACAAGCTACTGCCAATCTTCTACCAAGCTCCCAAGTGACCCCAGCTCCCACCACCACTCTACCAAGCTTCCAAATCCAGCCACAAAGCTATCAAACCCCATCAGTTCCATTCCCAAGCTTTCAATTCCCACCACCTCCACCACCAACTAATCCATTACCTCCAATTACCAACTACTTTTCAATGCCACTTCTAGGAGGTAATCCACCACCCCAGCCAACCACCAATTATTTGCAGATACCATCCCAAATGGGGGCACAACCCACATATATTGGTCAAACCCCACAAGCCCTCCGATCCTTTCCCCAAGCCTCACAACCATCTTATACCTTACCTCCACAAAGCAATCCATTTATCCCACAGCCAGCTTATGTTCCTCAATCCCAACCTCAAATCTCATATCAACAGCAAGCCTCGCAGCACATGCAGCAATATGCGCCACCTCCCCCCCAACAACCCGTCATCCACCATGCAGCTGCCCAAACAATGTACAATCCCTATCAGCAAATCCCTCACAGCCATCCATATTCAGTGGCCCCATCTAGCACATACCTACCTCAAGGCACTCCTACATTGGGGGCACCCCAACCATCACCTATCAATTCAGAGTGGGAGCAAATGAAGACAACTCTGAAAGCCATCCAAGAAGGGAATGATCCAAAGACATTCAAGTTTGAGAATGTGTGTCCTTACCCATTTGACAGAGCCATTACCACGAAACCATTTCCCAAACACTTTGAGGTACCTAAATTTGACAAATTTAGAGGAAAAGGAGACCCTGTCACACATATCAAAGAATTTTACATGCATTGCCAGGACGTGGCATACAATGATGTCTTCCTCTTGCGCCTTTTTCCCAAAAGCTTGGCTGGACCAGCTCTTGAATGGTTTTATAGAATCCCCTATGGCACAATTAAAAACTTTGCTGAATTATCTGAGGCATTTGTAGCCCAATATGCCCATCTTGTTGAAATAGAGCTATCAATAGTTGATCTTGTCCACACCAAGCAAAAAGGTGGAGAAAGCCTTGCCGAATACCTGCAAAGATGGCAAATCCTTACCACCCGCATATCTTGCACCTTGCCAGAACGCCATGTGGTGAAAATGTTTATTGATAATGCACATCCCAGCTTGGCTCACCACATGACCATGAACTGTTTGCAGACCTATAAGGATATCAAAGAGAAAGGAATGATTCTTGAGCAAGGACTCATCAAAGATGGTGTGGTAAAGATTTACAAAGAGGCCAACCAAAATCAATCACATTCCAATGACAAGTCTAGGTATTGGAACAAAAACAAGCATGATGCAACAGATGGGGTTACTGACACCAGACATGTGAATATTGTTGGTCCTTCTCAAAACTAGTCTAAGCCACCATATCAAACAAACAACCAACAAGCTATCAATTACCAACCACGAAATAACCAAAGCTATCAAAACCACAATACAAGACCCAACTTTCAAGGGTCTAACAATCAAGCTAATGCCATCAATGTAGCTGCAGGGCAAAAGCCCAGATTCCAACCTGCACCTAGAAACTATACACCCCTTGGTGAGCCATTGGATGTTATTTTTGAGAAATTGGCTAAGGAAAACCTCATCAAATTTCCTCCTACCCAACAAATTGATCCAAGCCAATCCAAAGCTGCATGGTACAAGGACAATGAGTATTGCAAGTTCCATAGGGTAAACGGTCACACCACCCTCAGATGCATGAAATTGAAAGACTATGTGCAAGACCTCATTGATCGGAAGGAAATCACTGTTGGTGCCCAAACCTCTCCCAATGCAGGCTTACAGATTTATCAAAATGCTTTTCCTCCACATAACAACCAAAATCCTGGAAAAGCACCTATCCAAAACAACACCAACAACCGCCAGCCAAACCAACAGCATGGGAAGAACAATGACCACACTTCATCCTATATAGACTATGGTAGCCTTATAGGTTGTATATCTGAGAAAGAGCCTTCTATCAATGTTATCAATATTCGAGGACCAGACAATGAGTGTGCGGTCACCACTCGAAGAGCGCAATTTAACATCGCAGGCCCACCAGTTTCGTCAGCACCATTAGCTCCATCAAAAAGCCAGTACAATATCTTGGAACACCTTGGGAACATGCCAGCCCAAATCTCCATTTTAGACCTTCTCCACACTAGTCCTGTGTACAAAGACATCCTTGACAGTGCTCTCATAGAATCCCGTGTCCCTTCTAATATCAATGCTACTGATTTTTGTAATCTTGTTGGACACCTTTCATCCTCATGTGCCCTATCTTTTAAACCCACCGACATACCCGCGGTTGAGCCAGATCACACCCTTCCGCTTCGCATAGCCATCATGGTATCCAATTTTGCCGTGAAAAGAGTAATGATAGATAATGGATCAGCCTTAAACATTTGCACCCTAAAATTCATAAAACAAGTTGGGTATACTGAGGCAGATATGATCAGTGAGGTTATCACCATCAAAGCTTATGACAACTTGGAAAGGACCACAGAAGGGACTATTTTGCTACCAATCAAGGTTGGGCCGGTCATCCAAGAGACAGTTTGCCATGTTGTTGATCTAAACCTACCATTTAACATCCTCCTCGGTCACCCATGGATTCATGCTATGAAGGCCGTTCCATCCACCTACCATCAGTGCATCAAATTTCTGCATCAAGGCACTGAGGTAACCATCCATGCCGATCCAGAACCCTTTGCTTACTGCAATGCGGTTGAAGCTTCATATACAAACCATTGCCCTGGAATAGACATCGGCACAACCATCGCCAGCTCATCCCACACTTGTAATGATGCAGAAACCATCCTTGCCTCCACCCTATCTACTGTAAAGATCAACAACAAAGGTTGTGGAGAATATAGTCTATCAGATGCATTTTCTTTCGGAGCAATCCCACTTGATCCACATACCCATGGACGGCCAACATATCACAAAGCTAAGGAGATTCCACCTCCTCGATACAAACATTTTGGCCCAACCACCTTTGTGTCCTCAAAAACCCCTCTTCATGAGGAGCTCACTCCAGATATCAACAATTGGTTACATAAGGATGCACCTCCAAGAAATCAAGCATGCCTTGATCACTTCAGCCAGAAGTATCCCCAACAACATAAGCTCATCACTGAAAAATGGAACTATCAAGGAGGTGGACTAGGACCAGAAGAAAGGGGCATGCAATGTCCCATCGAAGCACATAATTGGGAAATAAAGTCAGGTCTTGGCTTTGGCATACCCACAACTGGCGGCACCAACGAGAACGGTCACGCTTTTTCGAACATCCACCACGACCTTGTCGAAATTGAAGACATTCCTGAGGAAGTTGAAAAGAGAGCCTATGACAATATCCCAGACCAAATCTCCCTAGGAGACTTTGTTCTCCGAGAACTATCCATCCATCTCATTGACCTACCACTTGCTCATCCACAACTCATAGATTGGGACCAACCAAGTGTCATACATATTGATGAGTTCGCATCAGAGGAAGCGCTTCTAAGATTCATGGGAGCTGAAACTCCTCATAAGAAGACAAAGCCAGATTCTACCTACATCTACAAGCTAGATCCCAAGGGGTATTTTGGAGAAAATCCCCAACCTAGTTTCGATACACCCAAAAATGGAACTAAGGTAAATCTGGGACTAGCTAAGGCAGCGAAGAGGACCCCTCAGCAAGAAAATCCAGAGCCACAAACAGAACATGAGGATTTAGTATTGCCTCCTCAAGATAATCGACCAGAGGTGTCTTCTATTCTAATAGAGGATACTAGAGAAGTCAACATTGGTTCTTCAGAGATCCCTAGAATTGTTCACATTGCTGCATCCCTATCACAAGACCAAGCTGACCTCCTCTTTGAGGTTTTATGAGAGAACATTGGCCGATTTGCATGGTCATATCAGGACATGCCAGAACTTGATCCAAAGCTTGTAGTTCATCATCTTGCAGTTGATCCAAAGATCAAGCCCGTAAGACAAAAGCTTAGAAAAATGCACCCCAAGGTGGCCTTACTAGTCAAAGCTGAACTAGAAAGAATGTTAGCTGCTAAGGTTATTCGACCTATCGACTACTCAGAATGGATCTCCAACATGGTCCCTGTCACTAAGCCTTCCGGTGACATCAGAATCTGCACTAATTTTAGAGATCTTAACAAAGCTTGTCCAAAGGATGATTTTCCCTTGCCCAACATAGATATGATTGTAGATCTTACAGCTGGACATGAAATTCTATCCCTTATGGATGGATTTTCTGGGTATAATCAGATCAAGATTGCAGAAGAGGACCAACATAAGACAACATTCACTACCCCTTGGGGAACCTTTTGCTACACCATGATGCCTTTTGGCCTAAAGAATGCTAGGGCTACCTATCAAAGAGCTATGACAACCATTTTCCATGATCTTATCCATAGCATTTTGGAGGATTATGTGGACGATATCCTAGTCAAATCTCACACCTTCATGGATCATCTTGCTGACCTGGAGAAAGTCTTTGATAGGTTGGCCCAACATCATCTCATGCTAAATCCCAAGAAGTGTGTCTTTGGGGTCACATCTGGAAAGCTTCTAGGCTTCATAGTTTCTAAACGAGGTATAGAGATCGACCCCAAAAAGGTCAAGGCTATCTTAAACATGCCTCCTCCCCAGACACTGCAACAACTTCGCTCTCTTCAGGGAAAACTTCAATCTGTCCGGCGCTTCATCTCCCAACTTGCAGATAAGTGTACACCGTTTTCACACTTGCTAAAGAAGAATGAGAACTTCAAGTGGGATATTTTATGTCAGTACAACTTCGATCAGCTCAAGCAGTATCTCACCAATCCCCCTATCTTGGTTCCACCAGTTCCTGGTCATCCCTTGATCTTATATATATCAGCAACACCTACTGCTCTAGGGGCACTTCTAGCACAACATGATGATTATAGCAGAGAGAGAGCCATCTACTATATCAGTAGAACCCTACTATAGCAGTTGTTTTCTCGACTCAAAAGCTTCGCCACTACATGCTAAGTCATACCATCCAAATAGTCTCCAAGATTGACCCTCTCAAGTATATGCTCTCCAGAACAGCACTTACAGGCCGTTTGGCCAAATGGGTTATGCTACTAAGTGAGTTTGACATCCAGTATGTGGACAGAAAGGCAATCAAAGGGCAAGCTATAGTAGATCACCTAGCTGATGCACCTCTAGTAGATGCATATCCTTTGCTCACAGAATTTCCAGATGAGCATATCTGCCTAATTGAAGAACAACCCCCATGGAAGCTTTATTTTGATGGCTCATACACCTCTCATGGATCAGGGGCAGGAATATTATTAGTTACACCTCAAGGAGATTACATTCCAAAAGCCTTCAAGCTACAATTCCCTAGCACCAACAATATAGCAGAATATGAAGCTCTTGTAGCAGGATTAAAGATAGCTGCAGAATGGAATATCACTGAGTTACAAGTCTTTGGTGATTCCCAACTCATCATCAAACAAGCCTTAAATGAATATCAAACCAAAGATGAAAAGCTATTACCCTACAAAGAGCTAGTTGATCAGCTGACCCAGCATTTTACAAAGCTTCAGTTTACACAAGTGCCTCGAATGTAGAATAAGGCAACAGATGCCATGGCCACTATCGGCTTGTTCTTGGAAATTCCCCAAGATGCTACGCAGTATGAATTTTTAGTTGAGCAGCTCCTCACACCCGCTTATGCGAATGAGGATTCAAACCGTGTTTGTATCTTGGTTGGTCCCCAATCCCCTTGGTACCATGAAATTCATGCTTACCTTAACGATGTTATCATATCCCTTCACCTCACACGCACCCAACGCCAGAACCTTATTCGAAAATCATCCCGCTATGTTATCATAGCCAATACCCTATATCTTGGTTGGTCCCCAATCCCCTTGGTACCATGAAATTCATGCTTACCTTAATGATGTTATCATATCCCCTCACCTCACACGCACCCAACGCCAGAACCTTATTCAAAAATCATCCCGCTATGTTATCATAGCCAATACCCTATATCGTCGGGGTTATCACGATACTCTCTCTCGATGTTTAGATGAAAATGAGGCCGCGATGGCATTAAAAGAAGTACATTCCGAACTTTGCGGTGCCCACACGAGTGGTATTGTCCTAGCACGACAAATCCTTAGAGCAGGCTTCTATTGGCCTACCATTGAAGAAGACTCTTGTGACTTTTTCAGAAAGTGTCTCCCATGTCAGCAGCATGCAAATCTTGTGCACGCTCCAGCACAAGATCTACAGCCTATTGCACCACCTTGGCCTTTCGCTTGTTGGGGCCTTGATCTAGTTGGAACTATCACCCCTCTCTCATCTGATGGACATAAATGGATAATAACAGCTACAGACTATTTCACTAAGTGGGTGGAAGCAGTCCCCCTAGTCTCAGCTACAGGAGTTCAAGTCTCCAAGTTCATCTTGTACCACATTGTTTGCCGCTTCGGCATCCCATCCACCATCTTCACTGACCACGGAGGTAACTTTGAAAATCTCAACATGGAAGAATTATGCACTTCCCTCCGCATCCATCACCGCTTTTCTAGCCCATATTTCCCACAAGGTAACGGCCAGGCAGAGGCAACTAACAAAACCCTCCTCAAAATCCTCAAGAAAGTTGTCAATGATTTCGGCCGTGATTGGCACCTTCAAATAAATCCGGCTCTATGGGCCTATCGAACTTCCTTCCGTACATCCACAGGAACAACTCCATACTCCCTAGTCTATGGTGCCAAAGCGGTATTACCTATAGAAGTTGAACTTCCCTCACTACGCATATCTTTGCGAGGGCAAATCTCAGATGAAGAATACAAAGTAGCTCGACTCACCCAGCTAGATCTCTTAGACGAGAAGAGACAACAAGCCTATGACCATCTCACAGTCTACCAAACTCGTCTCAAAAGGAATTTCAACAAGAAGGTGCTCCCACGACACTTTCAGCCAGGTGATATGGTCCTCAAAGAAAATATGAAAGTCCAAGCAGATCGAGAAAAGAAAGGCAAGTTTGAACCTACATGGCTTGGTCCCTATGTGGTTACTGCCTCCTTTGGCTCTGGAGCCTATCAATTATCTACACCAGAAGGAGAACTCTTGAATGATCCCACTAACATCATTCATCTCAAGAAGTTCTATGCTTGAAGATCTTTGGTATACCCAGCTTTTGAAAAATACAAAAAAAAAAAAAAAAAATAGTAAAAAGAAATAAGCATCCAATGGTGAAAACTTGGCAATTCAAGCGCCTTGGATAGGTACCTTGGTGAAAACCTGGTAATTCAGGCGCCTTGTGTGCTAAAGACTAATCCATTATCTATCACTATCCTATCCCTCGTCCATCCACCCACCATCCCATAAAACACCTGCTTGTTCCCTTGGTGTTCCAATCAAATATCCAAAATCTGATGGAGCTTGTCAATACCTCCTGTACAGCTTGTAAATCTTGTACCAAAGCTTGTATTATACCTTGTAAATCTTGTACCATACCTTGTATATATCCGAATCTTGTCCAAAGCTTGTACCATATTCCAGCTTGTAAATAATCTTGTATCCTAGCCTGTATCCTATCACATGCACACACAGAATCCCATTTTCCTTAAGCTTTTCACAAACCATCTACCTATCCACCTATCAACTATTATAGACATCCCATCCTTCACAAACATTTCCATCCCACAAAAAACCAAAACATGAACAAACTTGTACAGTTGTAACATATCTTGGTCTGTCAGCTTGTACATCCTCTTTAGCTTAGTATCATTGTATCTATCCGGCTTTTGTGTTAGTTCATCCTTGGTCAACATCTTGCACACATCGCACACCTTGGTTAGATATTCCAATGCATCCTTTAGCTAGATCTCCTGTCACCAAATCCTTCTTAGTTCAGCTTGCCAGACGCATCACTCATCCAGATCCATCAGCTTAGGTGCTCTCTGATAGATCCTTGCAGGATATAGCTTTCCTCATGTCTAATCTTGGTCCGTTAGTACCTTGTCCTACCCATCTCCTTGGCAAATAGTTCTCTTTTGGATTTTCGCTTTCTTTTGAGTTGGGATCTTCCCTTTTGGGTCTTGAAATATCTTTTCCAAGCAATCTCCTTGTTCCCTCCTCAAAGTTGCTACGATCTTCCATATCATGGTATGCTGTGAATGGGGCAATTAGAGCGTAAGGTCTTGATCAGGTCTTTTGCTTGTTTTCTTTTTCTGCTTGTGGGTTACCTAGTGTCGTTTCCACGCTGCTTCCTCTGGGATTCATGTGTGATACTGGGGCAATCCTTGTGTGTTTGTGTTGAGTCAGTTCGTCAGTCCTCTGGACGGTTGGTAAAAAGGCCTTGATGTTCTTGGTAACCTTGGCAATTAACCAACAATCCTATAGCAAATCTAGTGCTCAACTACATGGTGGTACTTCTCTTTGCAGTATCCCCCCGCTCAAAAAGCTTCAATGGATTCCCTTCATCTCCATTATCCCCCATCCATATCCTACATCTGTCGCTCCTACCCTAGCTTATGCATCAGTATCTCTTTGAATCACTCCTCACGCTTAGCTTTAGGGATCCAAAATCCTAGTCTTAGGGATCCACCAATCAAATCAATCCACCAAGCCTCATCTTTCGAGATCCACAATCCTAGTCCTAGGGATCTCCGAAACCCATCTTCTGCCAATCTGACTCTTTGAAATCCTGTTGCATCAGCTTTATCATTCTATCATCCATCTCCCTACCATGGATTCCTTTTATAGCGCTCCGCTCCTCCATCTCCCCCCCCCCCCCCCCAATCTTGGAAAGTCTTAAGCTTGCTTTACTATTGTGCCTCTGATTTCCCTTTATCATTCTCCCGTAGTGAGAGTTTGAGCTAATTCAACCCCTTCTCTTTGCCAACTTGCATCTCAGCTTGTCTCAATTTCTTGTACTTTTCAAGAAGTCGTCGACCCTCATTTCTCTCCCCGCCGCCTTCTTGAGGGGGCATCATCTAAGTCTAGTCTCTCCTCTTCTTATCCGAGACTGGGGCAACCTTGTTGCTAAAACATCTTCCTCGTGTCGTCTTCATTCAAACTTCTTTGAAATAGTGTTGTCTCAACACTATGCCAAAGAGGGGCAAAATGTAGACACCTAAATTTGATTACACTATTTTAGTAATCCTATTTAGTTATCTAAAAAGGGCATTATTAATTAAATTTCTATTTAATTAATCCTTTGTCATCCCCTAGTTGATTAATTTAATTAATCATCTATAGTCCTAATTGATAAATCAAATAATCTATTATTTATCAATTAAATCCTATTCTTCTATCTAATTCCAAAAATCCCTATTTATTAAATAAATCTATTTAATAAATGAAATCCTCAAATTCAAAAACCCCTAACCTATCTCTAATCCTCCATTTAGCCTAATCCACCCCATCCACCCATACTAACCAAGCTTAGCCACTAACTCACCCACCCTCATTAATGCCATCCACTTGCACATCTCTAACATCTCTAGTCTAATCCTAAACCCAAGCCTAATCCACTCCCTAATGTTGTCACATTCCTTAAACAAGTTTAAGACTTTCCTAATCCAAACCAAAGTCTCCCCTCAAAAAGCCCAACCACTAAGTCATGAGTGCTCTTACAAAACATAAAAGACTCTTACAAGCCCACTCATGACTCTTACACCCATCTTCCACACTCTTCCCTCTTCCACACTCATTCCTCTTACATCCCTCTTACATACTCAACCCCACTCATCATGCCTTTAACCAACCCTTTACCCTACCCTCTCACACTCATCCTCCTTGTGACAAGTGTCACCTTCCCATTGGTGCTGAACAAGCACAATCCATGTGCTCCCCTTTGAGTGCATCTTAGCCCTCCTTAAGCCTTCATCCATCCTTGCATCTAAGCCCTCCATCCCTCTACCCCTTAGCCTATAAATTGAATCCCATCCCAAGCCATTTCATCAACAATCTTTGAGCTAAAGTTACCATGCTATTTTGAGAACCAAAGCCATCAACCATACCCTTATAATGCCAAATTGAGAGCTCACAAAGCTACCAATTTTCCATTACCCATCTCCATTGAAGCAACTTTTGAGCATCTTGAGCATACATCCACAACAAAAGGACACATCTACAGAATCAAGAAAGCATGGAGTGTTTTCTCTTGTGAGGTTTGCACTTCTTGTTTTCTTTCTTTGTCTAAGCATATATGTGAATTTAGTTTTTGGTTTGTGAATGTTTACCTTATTTGTTAATGTTCTTTGCATACTAATTCTTGTTCTACACTTAGGACTTTCCTTCATAGATTACCTATCTATTCTCTTAGCCTGTTTAAAGTTCCAACTAATTATGTTGATATTCTTGAGAGGATTCAAAGAAATTAGTTATGGATTGATTTGGAAGACAAAAATATATTTTCTTTGGTGGCTTGGGATCTTAACTACAGACCAAAGTGCAAAGGTGTTTTAGGGATCATGCATATTAGGATTATGAACAAATCTCTATTAGATAAGCAAGGCTAGATAGTGTTTGATGATAATAAGGAGCAGAGTCTTATATGAAAACATAATTATCTTTATAACTCCCCCTTTATTTAGGGATTTATCTCTTTTCCTCCTATCTTCGATGCCTCATCTATTTGGAATGTTGTTTAGGAGGTGAAGGACATTGCGGCTTTGGGTAGGAGATGGAAATTGGGTGATGGTAGAGTGGCAAAGTTTTGGGAGGATTGTTAGTTGATGGATGCTCTGCTAGAAGCTATCTTTGAAAATCAACAGACTATTGTAAGCTATAAAAAAATTATGGTATTTTTGTCATATGCTATTGGAGGAATGGTTGTTGGGTGAATTTGACTAAGCTAGATTGGGGGATGGGAACAATTCAGAGATATCTTAATTTGGTTCTATTAGAGATAACTTTAGTGATTCCTTAATCTGGGATCTTCATGCTAGTGGTAAGTTCAAGGTTTCCTCTATCTTCTAGGTTAAAGTTGATGGTTCTACCCCTCCCTAGGAAAAATCTTGAAATAGAGGTCTTATTCCTAAAGTTGAGGTTTTCTAGTGGATAGCTCTGTGGAATAAGATCTTAACTATTGATAACTTGGATAAAAGGGGATTTCATCTTATTAATAGGTGCTTCCTCTATAAAATGGATAATGAATCCGTGGATCACTTCTTCCTTCATTTCCATTATAGCCAAGATGTTTGGAAGGTTGTATTAGATTATTGGTCTTTATCTTGGGTCCAAGTGGAGAATATAATTGATTGTTTCTCTTATAGGAAATGTCATGTTAAATGTGGCCCTAAAGTTAAAATTGTTTGGCATCTTTCTCTTCCATACCTATGTTGGGGTCTCTTGAAAGAGAAGAATGATAGTGTTTTTAGAAATATTGAAGCTCCTCCTTGGGTGGTTGGTAGAGAAATGCTAAGTGCTATTAAAGATAATTTATTTTCTTATAAAGGAGTTGTAAAAATTTCAATATTAATTTTCCGTTCCTTAGCTACAAAAATTACAAACCCCCATCTAGTAGGGATGAAGCAGTTTGGACCTCTCCTCTTAGTGGTTAGATTAAGGCCAACTTTGACAGGGCTACTAAATGCAACCCTGACAAAGTTGGAGCCCATGTGCTGGGGTTATTAGAGATTGTAATGGAGAATTAATTGTATCCATGGTGGTGCCTTTAGGTGTTATAACTATCCATCTGGATGAAGCCTCTAGTGCCCTCTATATAATCAAAATTGTTGTTTTTTTTAGGGGTATTAATCTATGGTTAGAAGGAGATTCACCTAACATTATTAATATTTTGAGCAATAAAAATAAAGACTCTTGGACTATTGAACCTATTATTAATGAGATAAAGGATATTTTGAAACATTTTAAAAAGGTTTTTATTTCCCATATTTTTAGCGAAACTAACAAAGTGTTGGACTAGCTTGCAAAAATAGATGGATATTAGCTCTGATAACATGACTATGTGTACTAATGGTATGTCTCCTCATACGAACCTTGAGGTGATCATTAATTATGATATGCAAAATGCTATTGTTGTGGGGATTTTGTAATAATTTTTTCCCTTTCAATTAAGTGCTCTAGTAATAATGAAATAAAGTTACTAAGTTGGATGAAGTATTGTGTCACTATTGCCATATTTACCTCACACAAATTGTGGGTTATTTTGATGGCATTTTACATTCTCCATAGTTTGTGGGTAATACTATTCTTTGTTAGCACTGGTATTCTCATTACGTTCTTCAACCTACTTTGTGAAGATTTTGTTTCATTATGGGGAAGTTTTATAATGGGGAGTGAGCCAAAGAAGCAAGAGCCTCATAACTGTAGGCTTTGGAAGGAGAAGGAGCAATTTTGGGAACAACTAGAAAAAGGTAAATTTGCTTGCTTCTTGGAGAGACTCCATGGATTTAAGCCTCATATAATGAAAAAATTCTTTAAAAATTGGAACGAATATAAGATCATGCTCTCTACGGGGTCATGGTGACTATTAATGTTGATTTCATAGCTAAAACCATGGGGTTGCCAAAGAATGGGATGAATTTTTTCAAGAAAAAGAAAATTTCATAGGCCTCTCTTTAGAAATTCCCCAAAATTGAGGAAGAAGAGGAGAAGATAGTGAAATTTGAATATTTCTTCAAACTTGATTAGATAAAGGAAATTATTAGGGAGAAGGGTATTGTTGATGATAAGGATCAAGTGGATGTTTCTATAAAAGAAGGGGCTCAAAATAATAATGTCACTCATGAGGTTGTAGCCAATGATTATGTGATTAATGTTGAAGAGATTACTCATTCTACTAATGATAACACTCCTATGGTCTATGGTGTTCATGCTACAAAAGAGGTTATTGACTGCTTCCAGAATGAGGAAGATAAAGGGTTCTCTTTGCAACACAATCTTCAGGTTGAAGAGGATCTAGATAGGAGGCTTAGATCTCTTAATAAATCTAAATTGATAGTGGATAATGCTCTTGTTGTAGATACATGGGCTTATGATGAATTGAATTCTTTAAAGAAAATTGTTGAGGTTATCTAGCGGAAGTTGGATGAAGAAGTCATTGAAAGGAAGGATTTGGAAGCTAAAGTTGTCAACATTCCAAAAACGATTTTGGAATATGAGGGAATTAACCTTTGTCAATTTCTTAAATCCACTAAGAAAACTATGTAGAATATTGCTTATAGTCTCCTTGAGGTTGCAACTAAGATGGGTAAAAGGTCTATTGATGACCAAAGGTTCTCTTGCTGCTAATATTCTGATTGGTAGTACAAGAAAATATAATAAGGATAGCACAATAAAAACTAATACAATGCCTATCACTTCTTCTATAAAAAATATGGTTGAGGAGGTTGTTGGTGTGGGCAAACATCTAGCCAATGTCCTTAAGGATTTCCTGGTCTAGTTTGCTTCATATGTTGTTCTTTGTCTACCCTTTTTAGAATATTTTTTGTCCTTTGGTGTTGGTTGCTAGTTATTTTTACAGGCATTTTATTCTTTCTAGCAAAATTTTTGTGTTTTCTTTCCCCTTTGTATTATTCCCATTAATGTTCATAAGAAATGTGTTGCCAGTTAGTCACAAAAAGAGAATGTTATTCACATAGTAACCAAGTTATGTGATGCTTGAGTACAAAGGAAGAAAAATTCTAATAAATAAGTATTACTAAGCATTTAATGATTCTTGAGGAGCTGAATACTCACCAAGTTAGATAGAGACTACCAAGGAAGAATGATCATGCATGAGCAGAGTTTTCATTGACCTACAACATGATGAGCATAATACTTACTAAGTGAAATAGAGACAACATAAGAGTTTTATTTGGTACAAAATTTGATGTGAAATGTTCTTACTGAGTGATAAAAATAATTTACATTGATTGAGGAAAAGATTTGAGAAGATTTCTTAAAGTATGTGAAATGATTTTTGATGACTACAAGGTAGTGCCAACCAATGATTGTGAAATGATTTTTGATGACTACAAGGCAGTGCCAACCAATGAAAAATAAAGATGAAAAAGAAGGAAAGGATGGATGATTCTAGAAGAGTTAATTTTGAATTGAGATGTATTCTAGAGGGTTCCAAAACCCTAATTCGGTTAGAGACTGAAAAGACAAATGAAAACTATAAAAAGACCAGTTTGAAAGTATTTTATATTATTTTTAGTTGAGATAGAGAGGGGAATAGAAGCAAGAAGATCTTTCATGATAGAGGAAAGAGTTGAATACTTCAAAGGTAATAAATTGCATGCAGTAAAAGAGGATTAGAAAATTTAGCCACAAGAGGTGATACATGATATCGAGCAGAAGATTGATTTGGTTGAGCAAAGTAAGTTGCTATTTTACAGCTCATTTGTTGCTTCCTTCTTATCATTTTAGTAGTCCAAAATCCTTGTAAAAGGTAGACCTAATAGTATGTTGTAAATCTCTTAATTAAGTACACGTTTAAATAGTGTTGTAAAAATTCTTGTGAAAGATAGATCTAACTGATCTTATTGTATACTCCTAACAAAGTTATTCAGCAGAAGTGACTAAAAAATATAGCCCTAACAAGGAAACCTCTTACTAGAGTAGTGATGGATTTGTGACTGACATCCCCACTATAGTTTTCCCTTTCACCAAGGGTTTTTGAGATACCAAAATGATTGTGTTATGTGTGATAATATATGTTTATGTGGTTATGATTGAAGATCATTAGATTAGTTAATGTTACTTTCTTTTTCAAGTAATATGATATGTGTTTAGCATAAACCTAGTGATAAAGGAAGAAAGGATTTCACTAAAAAATGTTGTAAGGAAAAAATTTGTGGATACTGATTCACCCCCCCACCCCGCCCCAAAGCATCCCATCCATCTATACATTCCAACCCCTTGAGGGATATGATACTTAATTGTTATCTATCAAGATATGTTGTATGGGGTTCTAGGTCCCCTAAAAACTTGTTTCCTCATCTTTTCTTGGATGTCTTAGTATAGATTGAATATCTTTAGTATTTTGATGCAAGGGGTTTTAGGTCCCCTCAAAACCTGTTATTACCTTAATCCAAAACATTATCCTTTGTAGTTATCACTTTATGAATGTTTACATTTATTTATTCATAAATCTCATTACATAATTCCATAATATACTTGGAAGTTCCCATTTCACCACAATTTATATATTTATATGTATATTTGATGAATTATACTTTAGAACTATGTTTTACTTGATCCTAAAATTAATATGACCCCTAACAATAACTCTAGGTCACTACCATGGAATAATGAAGTATGCAAAATTTTCTCATTAATCCTCAAAGGAACTAAATTCATGCATGGGTTATATACAATTATAATAGTTAATACTTGTTGAATTATTCTCTTTTGGAAGTGAGCCTTGTAGTGAGTGCTTTTTTAATATATTATAACTAATTAACAATGAAAGTTAAACCTATTTGTGGTTCTTAGCTCAATAGGGTTTCCACAATAATTTTTTTTGAACTATATTATGTATGATTCTTTGAATGGTGTTTCTACATTTGTTTCTATTTCTTACATGCTATGTAGAATCGACAAAGGGTTAAGTGAATTAATTTTATAATGTTTAAGGGAATACCAATCCACCCCCCTCTTAGCATTCTATCTATTAAAAAATAAAATCTAAATTGATATATTTTAGTTGACTGTGAGAGTAATACACCAAGTCACTTAGCAATACAACAAGACCTTAAAATATTAAGAATATTGTAAACTTTTATATATCCCCCATCCAAGATCTAGGATTGATAGAAAGTACAACAACAAGAGATAATCAATATGATAAGAATAAATTATATTCTCATAAAGAATGGAATATAATAGATTGAATTAACTAGATTGATTGAATTGATATTAAAAAAGGACCGCTTAGTTAAATAGGCCAAGGTGATATATAGTAAGGCATAAGATTATGACAAGTGTCTTAATCTTATGGAATGATACATGAAGTGACAATGTATCACCCACCTAAGGTGGAAACGCCAAATTGTCACATGTCTACTAAAGGTAGATCACCCTCAAAGGTGAAAGGATGTTTGTGCAAAACATCCAATAAATATTGATAGCCCTGGAAAGGCCTAAAAGTGATAAAGTGATAAGTGTACCAAAGGTGGAGGTCCCACTTGTGTCAAAATGTGATGAAACCATTGGCAGTAGTAATGTTCCTATGTGGCCCCTAGTAAACTAAACTACATACAGGTTTAAAACTTTGGAGAATAAAATACAAAGTGTAACACTTAAACCACTAGCATCCCCCCTTGAGTGAAACATGGGGAGATTTCACCCACACAATACAAGATTTTTACTCCACTACTAAACCATATTAGGTACCCATGCACAAATTAACTAAAATATCTCACAAAAAGAGAAAAACAAAAGAAACAGAGGGACAAAACTCCTCCCAAAAAGAAAGATGAAAACACAAAATGCTCCTAATAATGAATAAGATGGAAAAGGTCATATGTAAGGAAGAATCCCCCTAATAAGAAAGGATAAAGAAGTAAAATCACCTGTCCCCCATGTAGAAGCTCTTGAATGTTGAATATGATATAATGATATTGACCAACATTTATCTACTTAGGAAGAAGTATCAATGATGAACCAAGGATTTTAAATCACTCCTATATAATTTATCGATGATAATATATTAAGGATTCTTAAAATATGTCAAGAAAAGATTAGAATCAAGGAGATAATTGAATGAACATCATCTGAATACTCACAAATGACATTTGCTCTCAATTTAAGGCATGTCTTAAGCCTCATGGTATAGAACCTAACCAATTGAATGTAACAATATTACATCCAAAGAAGCACAAAATGATATATTTCACTAAGGATTGTGATAATTTATGATAGTACATCTATAAAATGGCTCATAGAAGAGATTACATTAAGGATGTAAATGTGCAACATGATGAAGAACCCATACTAACAATATTCCCAAAGCATTTAACCATAAAAAAATGCCTTCAATTAGGATGTTTCCAAAAAAATAAGAACAATTGGAATCTAATGGTTATCACATGGAAGATCAGATGGTTAGTTGGTACAAGCTTGGTTTGTAGGTAAAAACTATTTTCCAAATTTCCTTATTAAAGAAGGAAAATTATTTTTAAAAACTTGTAATCTTTAAAAAAAAAATTATGTTACTTTAAATAATAAATATTTTTAAGACTTTCCATTTTAGTCATTTTGATTTTCATAATCAATGTGTAATGAACTTAAATCACAATGCACAAGACCAAACTAAAATCTATGTAGTATAATTGCAAATATAGGCCAAATAAGCCATATGATGAAAGCATGATTTCTAATCATAATCACTACAAATTGGTAGCATTGCTATAAATTACAAAAAAAATGCACTTTCAAAAAAATTGCACCTAAAAAGGATTTTGTACGAGCTCGAGAAAGGCCTTGACAGTTACAATAATTGATAATTAATTGATTCTAAAAAAAATTCAAGCACTAAAATTAGAAACTACAAGTACTACTGTGTGAAGCATAAATTGAACTATCCCAAATAAAAAGAAATCACTCACAAAAAATAGTCTTGATGATTGAGATATTATTGTTTTAAAATTACTTTGAACATGCAAAATAGCTATGACATGTATACGTCCATGAAGGTAAGAAAATATTTGGGGGCTCCAAGTAAACTATATTGATTTTAAAGAACCAAGAATCAAATTTGGCTGATTTGAGCCTTTTGAATCCAATGACGACCTTAGATTTGCACCAACAAGCTTAAATACTTTTGACCAACAATAGAATGCCACAAAAAATAAAATCAAATTGCACTAAAAAATGTGTCAAAAAGAATTTATAGTGGAACTAAATGAGTTCTAATACCATGTAAGATTCAAATATAAAGATAACCACCCTATATCTAGAGGCCTAATTGAAAGCATAATAAAAAGAGAAAAGTAATATGACAATAATAAACTATATTCTCATCAAGAATGAAATATATTAGATTGAATTAACTGAATATATATTACCAAGGATACCCCTTGGTTAATTAGGATAAGGTGAGACATAGCAAAGTGTAATATTATAAAAAAATGTCAGTTTATTTCTGGATTTGACTGTGTGTATTTTTAGCATCAAAACATTTTGGATCAGACTTAGTGATCCATCATAAGGAAGAGAGAGTGTATGAATAGTAATAGAAAGGAGTAGACCAATCTCGACTCAATAACTATAAGAAGAGAAAAGAATCACACAAACCTATGTAGAAAAGGGAATAAATAAGGAATACACAGACACAGACACACACTTATATAAGAGAGAAATATACAAAGAAATATATACAAAATTGTAAAAAGTCTATATGCAAGAATGTATATATTGTTGCATATAGTTTTGTATATACTATACACACACACAGATACCCACACACATATACTTATATAAGAGAGAGAGAATATATATATATATCTATATATATATATAGATATATCTTTCTAATTTCTTTTCTTTTCTTTTCTACCTAGGTTTATGTGGTTCTTTTCTCTTCTTATAGTAATTCAGTTAGGCTCGGTCTACTCCTTTCTATTACTATTCTTGCACTCTCTCTTCCCAATGATGGATCACTAAGTGTGTTTTGAAACATTTTGATGCTAAAAACACACACAATCAAATCTTAAAAAAAGTGACATTTACTAATGGACTGTGGAAATATGATAATGTTAAATGTATTAATCTTATGACATGACACACATTGTGATAACTTATCATTGACCTAAAGTGAAAAATTAAAAGCGTAACATGTCTATGAAGGTGGATCACCCTCCTAGGTGGAAAGTTATTTGTATGATATGCACACTAAAGGTGGATGACACTCCAAGGAGACAAATTGTTTTTATGACACAAGAATTGATCACTCTCCAAAGGTGGAAAAGTGATAAGGTGACCACAAGTGCACCAAAGGTGATCTCACTTGAGGTGGAAAAGTGATAATGTGCTAATACCATCAATAGGGAACATTCCTATGTAGTCCTTAAGTAAACTTCAGTGTATGTGATTTTAGAACCTAGAAGAATGAATTTATGTTCAACACTTGAACATAACAATGATTTTAATATATGATGAAATCTTGAAGCCTTACAAAAATCACCACATTCATGCCTATAAATTAGTATTAACAATAATTGATTTTATATATTAGCTACTAACTTTATAAGAACCTCATTAAATGACACACTTCTTCAATATAAATATCTTCAATCAACATTATCCTTCTTAGTCAAGCTAGTAAGGTCCTCCTGCTTAGGACTTTCCTTAATAAATTACCTATCTATTCTCTCAACCTATTTAAAGTTCCAACTAAATATGTTAATATTCTTGAGAGGATTTGAAGAAATTTTTTATGGACTAGTTTGGAAGATAGAAATAGATTTTCTTTGGTGGCTTGGGATCTTAAGTGTAGACCAAAGTGCAAAGGTGGTTTAGGGATCACGCATATCAGGATTATGAAAAAATTTCTATTGGATCAACAAGGCTAGAGAGTGTTTGATGATAATAAGGAGTGGAGATTATATGAAAACATAAGTATCTTTATAACTCCCCTTTCATTTAGGGATTTATCTCTTTTCCTCCTATCTTTGATGCCTCATCTATTTGGAATCCTGTTTAGGGGGTGAAGGACATTGTGGCTTCGGGTAGGAGATGGAAAGTGGGTGATGGTAGAGTGGTGAAGTTTTGGGAGGATTTTTGGTTGATGGATGCTCTGCTAGAAGCTATCTTTGAAAATCAACAGACTATTGTAAATTGTAAAAACACTTATGGTGTTTTTGTCATATACTATTGGAGGAATGGTTGCTGGGTGAATTTGATTAAGCTAGATTGGGGGATGGGAATGATTCAAAGATATCTTAATTTGGTTCTATTAGAGATAAATTTAGTGATTCCTTAATCTGGGATCTTCATGCTAATGGTAAGTTCAAGGTCTCCTCTATCTTCTGGGTTAAAGTTGATGGTTCTACCCCTCCCTAGGAAAAATCTTGGAATAGAGGTCTTACTCCTAAAGTTGAGGTTTTCTACTAGATAGCCATATGGAATAAGATCTTAACTATTGATAACTTGGATAAAAGGGGATTTCATCTTATTAATAGGTGCTTCCTCTGTAAAATGGATAATGAATCCGTTGATCACTTCTTCCTTCATTTCCATCATAGGCAAGATGTTTGGAAGGTTGTATTAGATTATTGGTCTTTATCTTTGGTCCAAGTCGAGAATATAATTGATTGTCTCTCTTATTGGAAATGTCATGTTAAATGTCCTAAAGCTAAAATTGTTTGGCATCTTTCTCTTCCATACCTATGTTGGGGTCTCTTGAAAGAGAAGAATGATAGTGTTTTTAGAAATATTGAAGCTCCTCCTTGGGTGTTTGGCAGAAAAATGCTAAGTTCTATTAAAGATAATTTATTTTCTTACAAAGGAACTAGTAGACATTTCAATATTAATTTTCCATTCCTTAGCTACAAAAATTACAAACCCCCATCTAGTAGGGATGAAGTAGTTTGGACCTCTCCTCCTAGTGGTTAGATTAAGGCCAACTTTGACGGGGCTGCTAAATGCAACCCTAACAAAGTTGGAGCCCATGTGGTGGGGTTATTAGATATTGTAATGGAGAATTAATTTTATCCATGGTGGTGCCTTTAGGTGTTATGACTATCCCTCTGGATGAAGCCTCTTGTGCCCTCTATACAATCAAAATTGTTGTTAAAGTTAGGGGTATTAATCTTTGGTTAGAAGGAGATTCACTTAACATTATTAATATTTTGAGAAATAAAAATAAAAACTCTTGGACTATTGAACCTATTATTAATGAGATCAAGGATATTTTGAAACATTTTAAAAAGGTTTTTATTTCCCATATTTTTAGCAAAACTAACAAAGTGTTAGACTGGCTTGTGAACATAGATGGACATTAGCTCTGATTAACATGACTATGTGTATTGATGGTATCTCTCCTCATATGGACCTTGAGGTGATCATTAATTATGATATGTGAAATGCTATCATTGTAGGGATTTTGTCATAATTTTTTCCCTTTCAATTAAGTGCCCCAGTAACAATGAAATAAAGTTACTAAGTTGGATGAAGTATTGTGTCACTATTGCCATATTTACCTCACACAAATTGTGGGTTATTTTGATGGCATTTTTCATTCTCCATAGTTTGTGGGTTCTATTGTTCTTCGTTAGCACTGGTATTCTCATTACGTTCTTCAACCTAATTTGTGAAGATTTTGTTTCATTATGGGGAAATTTTATAATGGGGAGTGAGCCAAAGAAGCAAGAGCCTCATAACTGTAGGCTTTGGAAGGAGAAGAAGTAATTTTGGGAACAACTAGAAAAAGGTAAAGTTGCCTGCTTCTTGGAGAGACTCCATGGATTTAAGCCTCATATAATGAAAAAATTCTTTAAGAATTGGAATGAGGATAAGATCACTCTCTACGGGATCATGGTGACTATTAATGTGATTTCATAGCTGAAATCATGGGGTTGCCAAAGAATGGGATGAATTTCTTCAAGAAAAAGAAAATTTCAGAGGCCTCTCTTAAGAAATTCCCCAAAATTGAGGAAGAAGATGAGAAGATAGTGAAATTTGAATATTTCTTCAAACTTGATTAGATAAAGAAAATTATTAGGGAGAAGGGTATTGCTGATGATAAGGATAAAGTGGATGTTTCTATGAAAGAAGGGGATCAAAATAGTAATGCCACTCATGAGGTTGTAGCCAATGATTATGTGATTAATGTTGAAGAGATTACTCATTCTGCTAATGATAATACTCCTATGGTTGATGGTGTTCATGCTACAAAAGAGGTTATTGACTACTTCCAGAATGAGGAAGATAAAGGGTTCTCTTTGCAACACAATCTTCAGGCTGAAGATGTTCTCGATAGGAGGCTTGAATATCTTAATAAATCTAAATTGATATTGGATAATGGTCTTGTTGCGGATACATGAGCTTATGATGTATTGAATTCTTTAAAGAAAATTGTTGAGGTTATGTAGTGGAAGTTGGATGAAGAAGTCATTGAAAGGAAGGATTTGGAAGCTAAAGTTGACAACATTCCAGAAAAGATTTTGGAATATGAGGGAATTAAACTTTGTCAATTTCTTAAATCCACTAAGACAAATATGCAAAATATTACTTATAGTCTCCTTGAGGTTGCAACTAAGATGGCTAAAAGGTCTATTGATGACCAAAGGTTCTTTTGCTGCTAATATTTTGATTGGTGCTACGAGAAAATATAATAAGGATAACACAAGGAAAACGAATACAATGTCTATCACTTCCTCTATAAAAAATATGGTTGAGGAGGTTGTTGGTGTGGGCAAACATCTAGCCAATGTCCTTAAGGATTTCCTGGTCTAGTTTGCTTCATCTATTGTTCTTTGTCTACCCTTTTTAGATTATTTTTTGTCCTTTGGTGTTGGTTGCTAGTTATTTTTACTGGTATTTTATTCTTTCTAGCAATATTTTTGTGTTTTCTTTCCCCCTTGTATTATTCCCATTAATGTTGATAAGAAATGTGTTGCCGGTTAGTCACAAAAAAAGAGAATGTTATTCACATAGTAACCAAGTTATGTGATGCCTAAGTACAAAGGAAGACACATTCTAATAAATAATTATTACTGAGCATTTAGTGATTCTTGAGGAACTGAATACTCACCAACTTAGATAGAGACTACCAAGGAAGAACAATCATACATGAGCAGAGTTTTCATTGACCTACAACATGATGAGCATAATACTTACTAAGTGAAATAGAGACTACATAAGAGTTTTATTTGGCACAAAATTTGATGTGACATGTTCTTACTGAGTGATAAATTTTTTTTACATTGATCGAGGAAAATATTTGAGAAGATTTCTTAAAGTATGTGAAATGATTGTTGATGACTACAAGATAGTGCCAACCAATGAAAAATAAAGATGAAAAGGAAGGAAATGATGGATGATTCTAGAAGAGTTAATTTTGACTTGAGATATATTCTAGAGGATTCCAAAACCCTAATTAGGTTAAAGACTAAAAAGACAAATAAAAACTATAAAAGGACTAGTTTGAAACTATTTTATGTTAATTTTTAATTGAGATAGAGAGGGGAATAGAAGCAAGAAGACCTTTCATGATAGAGGAAAGAGTTGAATACTTCAAAGGTCCAAAATCATATGCAGTAAAAGAGGATTAGAAAAGTCAACCACAAGGGGTGATACATGATATCAAGTAGATGAGAGATCTGGTCGAGCAAAGTAAGTTGCTATTTTACAGATTATTTGCTGCTTCCTTCTTATCATTTGAGTAGTTCAAAATCCTTGTAAAAGGTAGACCTAATAGTATGTTGTAAATCTCTTTATTGAGTACACACTTAAATAGTGTTGTAAAAATTCTTGTGAAAGGTAGATCTAACTGATCTTATTGTATACTCCTAATAGAGTTAGTCAACAGAAGTGACTGAAAATTGTAGCCCTAAGAAGGAAACCTCTTACTAGAGTAGTGATGGATTTGTGAGTGACATACCCACTATAGTTTTCCCTTTGACCAAGGGTTTTTGAGATACCAAAATGATTGTACAACGTTATGTGTGATAATATATGTTTATGTGCTTATGATTGAAGATCATTAGATTAGTTAATGTTACTTTCTTTTTCAAGAAATATGATATGTGTTTAGCATAAACCTAGTGATAGAGGAAGAAAGGAATTCATTGAAAATTGTTGTAAGGAAAAAAAATTGTGGATACTGATTCACCCCCCAACTCTTAGCATCCCATTCATCTTTACATTCCAAACCCTTGAGGAATATGATACTGAATTGTTATCTATCGAGATATGTTGTATGGGGTTCTAGGTCCCCTAAAAACTTATTTCCTCATCTTTTGTTGGATGTCTTAATATAGATTGAATATCTTTAGTATTTTGATGCAAGGGGTTTTAGGTCCCCTCAAAACCTATTATTACCTTAATCCAAAACATTATCCTTTGTAGTTATCACTTTATGAATGTTTATATATATTTATTCATAAATCTCATTACATAATTCCATAATATACTTGGAAGTTCCCATTTCACCATAATTTATATATTTATATGTATATTTGATGAATTTATACTTTAGAACTATGTTTTACTTGATTCTAAAATTAATAAGACCCCTAACAACAACTCTAGCTCACTACCATGGAATAATATTACCCTTAACAAGAACTCTAAAAAGGTTTAAGAATCCATTTCCACTCCTTTGATAATGTCTCCTAACAAGCCTAAAGAAAAAGAAGAGTCCACTTTTTTTTTTTTTTTAAACCTTACAAATTTGGACTCTAAAATGACTAGTTCTTTATGTTGAAAAATTATCTTGTCTTGTGTTCAAATCAATGAAATATTCAATTTCTTTTTTCCCGTCCATTCTATAGCTTCTTGATCTTTTTTGATCCATAGCACCGACATACTATTATAATTTGACTTAATTTGCGTTAAGAGGTTTAAGATTTTTTAATTTGGCAATCTATTCAATATTTCATTAACATACTTTGAATTAAAGAAAAAAGGGGATGTACTCAAACGCTAATTTAAAATAATAACAATAATGGATATGTGGAGTCTTTGGTGTTTATAATTATACACAAAGCTTAGATCTAGATAAAAAATTAATGGCCTATTTTCTATCTTCAATTTGGATAATGATAATGACTGGTGGTAACATGGTAATCCACTTTAAAATATTTTCTATTTAAATACCAAGTTTTGGCTAAGAATATTTAAGCAAAACTAATCTTTATTTTCTTTGAATTTTACATGATGAGCCTTTTAAGTTGAGTGTACATATCCACTAATATAAATACTTAGATTATCTTATAATCACTAAATGGTAATATCTTATAATGTGTTGTAGAATAAAGTAAAAATATACATGAAGTTTCCTTCATATTTTGTATAACTCGATCACTGAAAAATAAATTCATGTTTATGTTTATAATATATTTAAAAAGGGTACAAAATATGACCATCCTTCTCTCAATCCTTTCTCTCAAGCCATCTTTGGTAATCACTTACCTTGGATAATCACACAATTCAGTGGTACTCCAAGATAAGAGACTTCAAGCCTACAAGGATTTAAGGAACTATAGAAGTCTATAGATATATGCCATTTTATTTCATTTCTTAAAGGTTATCATTTATATAGAACATTGGTTATAGTATCATCTTATATGAAGTTAATGAATCTTAGAAGACTCACTTTTCAATCTTGAAAACTAACAATCTAGTCTTAGCTCATAGTGGAAGGTGTTCTATTTTATAGATTGATTTAGATTGAGTAAAGGTAGTTAACTGAAAGGATAGAAGTGTAACCATATAATAATGTTTAAATATGCACTCAAGTAATTAAGATTAGTGATAATTTAAGCAGTCTAAACTACATTCTCTAATCTAGACATATATTTATGAATTTTCTAATCCAAGGCAAAGTTTCAATGTATTTCCAGACTCATGGTTGAATAAGTCCCAGGCTACATTGGGGTTTTTCCTTCCTTGTTCTTTTTTCCCTAGTACTCCCGCTTGAACTGGGTGTAAAACAATTAATTTAATATTAATAAAATTATAAAACCATTGTCTATTATCAAGCAAAAATAAAAAAATGTAGCATAGAATATTCTATGTTCTTTCCCCTTAAATAGTGTCATTTGGAATTGGAAGTTAATCTCCCAATAATTTAATTTGGCAACAAAGTTTGTGAGATTTCAAACAATCTACTCAAAGTTGATGTATCTTCAGAATTCATCCAAACTAGGTTGGTTTATTAGATAAATAAATTATTGTGTTTTCCTTTGTTTGTTATATAGTGTCTTTCCTCTATTTTAGCCAAACTCAATCAAGACATAAATTCAAAAAGAAGATATAATAAGTCTAGGAATATTTACATTTCATTACATAAATAAATTTTAGATAGTCGAAGTAGATGCAATGCAAAAGATAATCAATGCTATTATAAGTAGTTAAAATTGGTAAAAAGTATTTATGAGTTAGAAAAAGTTATTCTCATAATTTTTGTTGATCGAAAGAGAGAATCTTAAAAGGGGTAAAATGTTGAACACAAAGAGAAATGACCAAAAAAATGTTGGTATATTAACTATTCAATTATAGATCATAACAAAACAAGAAAAATATCATATATTATAATATAAAATCAATAGAAATTTAACCTCATTTGTTCTCTTTAAATCTACATTGTATTTTAATCTTAATTCTATTAATTTATATCTAATAATATTTATTTCAAAAGAATTAAAACATAAGACTAAAAATCTAACTCACAAAATTAAATATAGAACCAACACACACATGCACATGCACACACTTTACTTTCTTAGCAATAAAGAGAAAATTATCAAATTAAAATATATGTTAGTGCTAAATCCATATCTAATAGCATTGAGCTAAGTTCTCCTAGTTACGACATAAGTTCATTGGATTGAAACATTGTAATGGGATTATAGTTGATCTCGGTGTGATAATATTTGATGTTTTACATCATATATTTCATCTATGCTGGTCTTGAATTTTTCACCCCCTATCTCTATGATTATGATTGGTTCCTTCATTTTTTTATGTTGGTACGAGTAAGGGGTCCATACCCCAGGTTGCTAACCAACTCAAAAAGGGTAATGACATTGTCAATGTTTTCCTTGAAGGGGATGCATTATAGGTGCTCTCTCTCCCTCGTTGCGCTTTGTAAGCTTTTGATGTTGGAGTTATCTCTTCTACTAAAGTGGATCATGCTTCTATTTTTGTAAGTGTTCTTAATGCATTTATGGAAAGAGCTTCTACTAGTTTGAAATTTGTCATTTTTGGAAGATTCTTTGATTATAGTCCATACATTGATTTTATTCATAGTTCGGCCCCAATATTTTTTGGTCTACTATGAGTGATGACCTTTATAAATGATTTTTTTCTTTTTCTCCTTTCAATATTTTTTAGGACTACAGTAGTGTCCATCAGGAGATACCTAGCTTCGTTGTAAGGTTTTTCTTTGTTTACTAAAATGGATTACTAGCTTTGGTGAATTCCTATTTGGGTTCATCTCTTAGATATTCCTTTGTATTTTTGAATGATTATATTGTTCAAGGTATTATTTTCTATTGGGTAGTTCATTGTCATTGATGATGTCAAAAAATCCATAACAAAAGAAGGTTCTTTTTTTAATAAGGTTTGTGTTTGCGTTGATACAATGTTGGAGTTTCCTATCAATATAAAACTTAGCTCCAAGTTTGATTTTTCAGGATTATGAACTTCATTGATACCTCTTCAAAGTTATAACATTTGCACAATGTCAAACATATCTTCTTGCTGTGCCAAGATCTTCATGAACAAGTACACTCAAATGATATAAATGTGTTGTTTATGGAGTGTCCTTAGTCTCAACACAAAGTGATGATGATAGAAACTAGTGCAAAGGATGTCATTGCCCTTGGTTGTACTCTTGAAAGTCATTTAGCAATGGAGAAGGTGCTAGAATATTTCAAGAGGGATAATGTTGATATGCACTAGGCAAATGATACTTATGCAAGGTAAAAAAAAACTTGATATTGTGCTTATGTGTGCTTTAACTAAGTTTTGTTCTTTAAAAAATAACAAGAAATTCCTTATCCATCTTTGCCCTATCGTACCTCTTTAGGGAGGTTTGGATTGAAACCACTTTGATTTTCTGCTCAATTTTTTTTTGCAGCTATTACTTTCCTTTCTATATCTTTATCTAGTTCATTGCTGTGATCAAAAGCATATGTTGATCCTTGTTAATATTCTCCTTTTATCTTGTTTTCTTGATTTCAATATCTCTTCTTGTTAGACTTTGTTCACCTTCTTAGATGCCTTATATTTGGCTGAAAGCCCCTTATATATTCTTAACTTAATAAAAATAATAAAAATTAAATAAATTATATATATTAGTTTTTATTTAATAGAACCTAAGTTATTATATCTATTCTTTAAATTATACAAAGACGTCAATTTCTTAGATATATAACTCTCTACTTTCTAAAAGAATATATATGTATACAATGTTTACTATACTCAGCTTCGAATAAAATTAAGAAAAAAGAGTTGGCTAAATAATGGAAAATAGTTTATATATGTGATAAAATTTATTTGTTCATATATAGTTAAATAGAATTATTATTTCCCACATTTTAAAGATATCAATATCTATACTACTTTATCACATGAGCTAAATCCATATTTCTGAGTTCAATGTCTGCAATTTGTCTGAAACATAAATATTCAAAAGTAATACAAAGCTCAGCTTTCCTTTTATCTTCAATCGATCTTTTCCTTTACCATTCTGCAAAGACAAACGTCTTTAAAACAACTTTCCTGCAAATATTACAACCCCAAAATTAAATCAAATCAAAGAAAACATGGACCTCATCATATGCCACAGTACTGTTCCTCTGAATTGTTTGTTTTAATATGAAGTTAACGATGATGCCAAGAAAGGAGATTTTGATTATATTTGTTTTGTCCAAACAAGAAATTGAAATGGGTCCCTTGGCTTTCAGTTCTTGTGCATTCCTCCATTAAAGCTGGCCGCCTTTATAATTTTCTATGTCCCTACTTTTGACAGACACCTTTTGCTCAACTAATTTTCCAAGGTATTGTGTGATTTTAAATTGGTTTGGCTACAAAATCGACAGAGGAAAGTATTCCCATAAAGCAATGATGCTTTTCTTCCCTTAAAGCTAACATTATTTTTGTTCTTTTCATTGAATTCCATGCCTATCTAGATTTGAGAACATTAAGCCATGCTTAGAAAGTAAACAATGAAAAATGTGACCCATGTCCTTTATATATCTTCTAAGTAGTTTAGATAAGAAAGGTGGTGGTCCAAATCAGTGCATTCCCATGTGGACCTATTTAGGCTTGTAAATGAACTTGGGTCTTTATCATTCCTTCCATTATTTGCCCCCTCATTCACTCATTACACCTAGTTGACTTCTAGATAGACTTTGATTGCCTGGTTCTTTGCACTTGTTTCTTATCTTTGTCTAAGGCTGCCATGCAAAATACTGTATCTTCACATGCTCAATGAGATTTTGTTTTGATATTTAGTACAATTTGTATCTATGTTCTCGGGATGTGTCTTGGGATTTTTAATTTTTCTTTTTAAATATGGGATATGGGATGTTTTGGGAATATTTTTCAATACTAACTTTTGATCTTTGATTTTGTAGAGAGATTTACAATCTCTGAGATTATATATGTAAAATTTGAAATGTTTTGAATAATAGAGCATGATTGAAAATATTGATATTAAAATTTGTACGTAATTTAATTGAAAAACAAATCTCTTTTTATATATAAATATTTTGTTAAATTTTTAGGTTAAAGATATATCATTAAAATAATAATGATATAGTTTGTTAGAGATAATTTTTATAACAAGTTAAATTGTGAGATAATTATCTATAAGATCTTGTTACAAAAGTTAGTTCTCTGAGTATGATTCCAATGTCAATTGTTCCACTCTACAGACAAACAAAGACTATGACACACATCATCTTGTCACTAAACCTCTATTGCATCTAGGGGTAGTTTCACAAACCACTTGTTGATGTGTCAATTCCCCCAACTTCATACTCACCTCTAAGTGGAAGGCTCCAATGACACCCACTCATGCAACACATGTTCAAATCACCCTACGACATCTTTCAAAGAACTATGAGACCCACATCTACCAAACCGGAAACTCATTTATTAACCACAAGATAATTTGTAAAGAGTTGTAAAAAGTGGGAAACAACACTATATATCAAAACACGATAATTACACTAAGTGAAAAAATAAAAATTATTTTCACAAGAGCGATATTGTTTTGGAAATCAATGCAGTTAGCACCCATGCTTATAAAATATGACAAGAGAGTTTTTCTCAATGAACAACTCATTAATCTTAAGCATGTTGGCATGTCAATCCTAATTACCAAGAAAATGAAGATATCAAAGAAAATATTGAGTAAATACCCTACAATATCCAATGGAAAGCGAAAATAATAAAGAAAAAAAGTTGAAGAGAAAATTCACTATGCTCCTTTGATTACCAACATATTGAAGTATAAGAAACAAGAAAAGAGATGCAGGAATAGGCCACCAATGCACCTTACCAGGAAAAAAAAATTCTTGAAAAGATCCATCCTCTATCTCATCAAAATAATTATTTTCCTCCTTTACTCATCCTCCCAAAAGACCTCTTCCTTTTCAGGAAGAGTCCCGCAATCCAGAGTTCAATCTACTTACATGATTGTGAGGGTAAAATCCCACAACCTTACAGTCATTTGGTATTTAACGCTTTTCCAAAATAACTAGAATTTTCCACCTAAGATTATGAAGAAAGAGAACCCTTACATGGTGATCAGTGTAGGCTACCAAAAATTTAGAAACCAAGAAAATGAAATCCCTAGCAAGAGTATTATATCCCAAAAGTACAATTTATAAAAGAGGGGGTGATTATTAGTTCACAAAATAGTTAAAAATTTTCTATTAATCACTCAAGGAGATCTAGAGAAATAAAAAATCATGAAGAAGAGACTCTCATGGAGTCATTAGATCTTATTTAGGTTAATAAATAAGACATGTAGTTCATTTCTTCAATTTTTGATAGGTAGTTCATAATAGCTCTAGTTGTGCTATATCTTGAATGTAAATATATTATTGGATCTAAATATGGCTCTTCTTTCTCCACTAGGAAGCAACAATCCCATTAGCATCCATATTATTTTCCCTAGACCATCTAGATTATTTGAGAAATGTCATTTTGTGGTTTCTATTATAGATGACCATTCTTTGCAATTAATTCAATACACTATCCTAGTGAAGCAACTAATCTTCTATTGAGTAACACATCATCCAAAAAAAATCACATTTAATTATCAAATATGGATATATATATTTGGATGATTTTTATTTGAATTGTGATGAGGAGATTAGTGAATTAGGTGGTTATTTGTAGTGGTTTATTTGATTGGCATCAATGGAAACCCAATCATAGCAAGTGAAGGGAGTGACTAACAAGCAAAGAAGATGATTAGTACATAATGTACTTGAGCGAAAAAAGGAAAAATCAACTAATTCGAATGACTAGTAGAGAAGAAGAATTACAATACAAGGCAATAGTAATAGTGATTAGAGTGGAGTGAGAACTAAGTGGTGCAGTCATAGGTATATAATCTAAATGATGAGAATGAACTATGTTTAGGATCACAACTCAAAAGGATGACAAGTGAGTGAGAATCTATAATACCCCTCCTTTACTATATTGTACGTAGAATTCGTTGTTAAAGTTCTATCTGACTCTGTTGTGGACATGTTAGCTCTTAACTAATATTTGAAATAAGATACTCTGATGTATAGGGTGATTGATTATACCAGATAGTAATGGTTACTTATACTTTCATGTGTCTATTCAATGATTGTGATTACATTCGTAAATTCCTCTTAGTTAGTAAATGTAATTGCTTCCATAATGATGTCATATGATATGCCTTCAAATGATGACAAGTTTCTTATATTAGAATATAATGCTACTTAATACTCATGATTTATTGATTATACTTACCCCATACATGCATGTATATGGTGTGTGTATCTAGTTTATATTTATATTTGATGTGCCTGATGTGGTTGAGGGAGGGAGTCGTAGTCACCTTCTAGTTGAGATCTAGATGATGTATCATTCTTCGTAATTTCCTATTTAGCTTAGATATATGCACATGTACATGCTCGTCTTTTATATAGGTTGTAGGCATCGAGCATTGACTTCCCTGAATTGTCAGGATGAGCGTGCCCTATCTCAATAACTCAATGGTAAGAATGGAAAGATAATGTTCATGTACAATCCTGACTAAAGCCCAATTAATTGTCCTAAGAAGGGGGACATGTATTTGTCTACCTACCCTTTTTAAACTCGTGAATTTTTCTTTGTGTGTTGTTTGATTTTGACTTTGGTCAATTTTTTGTATATTGTTTTAATGTGAGTTTGACTATGTGATTTACTAAATAGTTTAATTGTGATGCTTGGGTTAATCTTATCATATTTGAATTTATTAAATATTATTAAATTAAAAATAATTATTAAAATATGATGATATTTAATGAATTGAAAATTAATTAAATGTGTGCTTTAATTTAAAACTCTAAATTGGAAAATTGATTAAAAGAGAATTAAAATATTAAAGAGCAAATATTGATTGATTATAATAATTTAATGAATAATAATCAAATTATAGTTTCATTTAAATAATGAGCTTTAATTATTATTATTAATTAAAATAAAAAATTATGATTTTAAAAGTATCATGCAAAATAAATAAAGTGGAGAAAAGAAAGAGAATAATATTTTATAACTAAAAGTGCTTTGAGTGTGCATGAAAAGATATAATAAATCAAGTCATTTAATATTTAACTAAAAGTAAGTGGCTTTTTATGAAACCATAGTTAGGGTTAGGGCTCTTTATTAGAGGTTTTTTGGTCATTTTAGAGTAGAGAGGTTTTAGGAGAGCAATTATGGGGATGAAAGTTAAAGGATTTTTTAAAAGCTTAGGAGCATTTTGGTTCGCACATTTTTGGGCTTGTGTTGTCCTAGAGATTTTGTTGGGGGATTTGAGGTAGAGTTTGAGGACCTTACAAATCTTTCTTTTAAAAAAAATTATCTTCTTCGTGTCTATTAGATTGTGTTGTAGTGATTGTTAAAATTTATGAAAGTTTTTATTTGTAAAATTTAAAAGGGAAATTACTTATGGGTTATATTATATTTGAGAAATTAAGAGAAAATAAATTTACTATTCTTGTGTAAAAAATTCTAATAAAACTTAAATATAGAAACCCTTGTTTTAATATTAGAAAAACCATGTTGTATGAAACTTATCAAAACCCTAGCTTGTCCTCGAGAAAACTTTCATTAAAAATAATTAGAATATGTGAATATTCATCTTATTTAGAGTTTGATTAAATGTCTTTGTAAATAATGTAGGATTTAAGCAATACAAATCCACAAAATCCAAAGAACACCTACATACAAGAACCTGCTATTGAGAAGAAAAGACAAAGAATAATACACAACACAACACAATATAGAAAGTAGCATAATACACAACACAACTATCCAGAACATACATTAACATAAATAATAACAAAGTAGCATAAGACGCAACACAACCATGATCTAGAACATAGAAAGTAGCATAATACACAACACAACCATCTATAACATACATTAACATAAATAATAACAAAAGGTGATTAGACAAATTGAACTTAATAAAATAATGGTCATCACCCCTTTTGGCATAGCCTTCTAACTTCTTCTCATAGAAATGTGACTCATCATGATTAGACTTATTACAATAAGCACACTTTGGTCTTTCTTACTTTGGTTTAGCTCCCTTAGGAGGTGGTGGCCCTGATGAACTGTGAGGGCTAGAATCAATCTGAGACTCTGTAGGATGTGATTTTTGTTTCTTCTCTTTCTTCCTAGAAGATGGTTGAACTACCAATGCATAAGCCTGTGAGCCTGTGAGAGAATCCAACTGAGAGAGATTAGCTTGCTCTCAAGTAAAATGATCACAAAAAACCTTAAAGGATGGCATGGTAAATCTAGTACCCAAAGCATCCTTGGTGGAATAGAAGGTACAAGAAAAAATTTGAAAGTTTCCATGAAGCTTAGAAAGAATCAAATAAATGCACTCAGTGTCAGTCTTCATTTTCCCACAACCCTGCAATAAAGATCTCTGTTGTTTTAAGTTCATCAAAAAATCCTTAATGGAAGGAAAATAATCCAGTACAAGAGAGGTAAGGTCCCATTTGGTAGAGGGAATACAAGTGGAATAGGTAAATGTAAATTCTTAAAATTTTGAATCCTCTGTTTGGATGTACCAAATCAAAATTGGAATAGGAATAAAGTAAGAATATGTATTCCAATTTTGGCCCAAAAATGAGCATTTTCTATTCCACCTAAATAGGTGGAATTGGAATACGTATTCCTATTCCAATTTTATTTATTTTAGAAAGCATAAATTTTTGGGTCCGTGGATTCCCTATCAAATTCTGGCTGAACCAAACAAGAATAGGAATACGTACCCCCATTTTTTATTCGAGAATAAGTATTTATATTCCCATATTTGTATTCCTGCAGCCAAACTAACCCTGAGCTCTACCTGAATTTGAAGTTCCTTGATCTCATTTATTGTACCAAACAAGTCATCAAGCTTGGTCCACATAGCTAGAGGGGTATTGGACCCATCAAGATGAAACTGTAGACTGTCGGATACCTATAAAGAAATCAACCACATTGCCTCATCCATCTTGTTTATGTGTTGCATGACCTCAAAAGGCCTCTATAAAACTGGTTGCACTGCATCTAAACAAGACCATAACCCTTTTGACTAGAGAAGTCGTGTCATTAGGGACTTCATTGTGTGATAGTTATGAGGGGTCAGAAGTTTTAGACATGAAGAGGTCTTGGCCATTGTTTTAGAAGGTGTTGGTTTATTTTTTAAATTTCTTTGGTTTACTGATGTAAATAAAAGAAATAATGATACAAAACACCTCCCATAATGCAAAAATTTGAACCCTAGCTGTAAGAAGGAATGCGAAAAATGAAGCTAAAACAAGCAAGTTATGCCCCCAAAAGATAGAAAGAATCATCTAACTTCAAGTGAAAAAAAAGGTACCAAACTGGCAAAAAATCCAAAAAATACCTTCATCATCATGTCCATCTTGGAATCATCTTTCCGATGCTTCTTTTGGATCCAAAAAATGCCTTTGTATGCTCAAGTTAGAGTGAAAAAACCAACAGGGCCTCTGTAGAAAATAAAAAATTGCAAATACCCCCCCAAAAATTGAAAGGGGCTAAAGAATGGCCCTTGACCCCCCAATGTGACTGCAATCTAGAAACTGAGTGGAGATTAGGTAGCAGCTGACGATGGTGGGGCGCGGGTGACGATTGAGTGGCACGAGAGAGGCTGAAGGAAGGAGCAACGACAACTGAGCGATGTTGCCCGCTGGTGGTTAACTATGACTGCTAGCAGTTATAGTGACCATCGACAGTTTTACAAACCACAGTGGTATTTTTAATACTGATTGCATTTTTTGCATTTTTTTCACCTCATAGTGCACGCCAGAGGCCGTACAACCCTGGTATGCAAAGTTTTTTTGCCTCCACAGTCAACATTGTTTGAAATCAACAAATTTTATATGAAAATAGGGGTTTTGACATCTTCTGAATCCAACCATGAGGTCTATTTGACCTCAAAGTGCTCTAAATTTTAGAGACCCCCAATTTTCACAAAAAAATGCTTGAAAAAGCCAAATCCATTCTGTCAAACCCTTGTTCCTTTTTTTCTCTAAATAAGAACAAGCTATAGTAGGTTAGGCTCTAATATTATGTAGGATTTGAGCAATACAAATCGACAAACCCCGAAGAACACCTGCATGCAAGAACTTGTCACATAGAAGAAAAGACAAAGAAGAGGCAAGGGTTTTGCTCTAAAAATATGGAAAATTATATTATGAGACTGAAAAGATGAGAGATATTTACAAATGATCAATCCTTATAGAAGTAGATCAAAAAACCTAAAAGGGAAACCTTAAGAGGTAAATGACATTTAATAATTACTAATTAAGTATTAAATAAAAATGCAAGAGCATAAAGTGAAATCTTAAGAAGGGAGTAAAGGTAATTTAATAAATTAAATTAAATTAACCTTTTACTCTAACAAATAATTTATATAATTAAAATATATTGAAAATTAAAGATAAATTAGACATTATTATGCAAATTAGAAGTTAAATCTAATATCTAGAAAAAAATAAAATTGAGAAAATTATGTGTGAAAATATATTTATATATATTATAAATAAAATAGAATATATTTATCGTGAAAAGAATTATGTTTAAAAAAAAAAGTAAATCAATGTAGTTATGCATGTAAAGGAACAATTATAATTATGAATGTGAAAATGAATAGATGCATGTTAGAAAAAATGATATAATAATATTGCAAGTAAATTAAGAGTAAATAGACATGTGAAAAATAATGCATGCAAGCTTATATATATATATATATATATTCAATTATTGATTATTAATTTTAATAAAAAATAATTTAAAAATATAGATTATTATTTCTTTATTTTGAAAATTAAATAAATAATTAAATGTTATTTTTGTTGGTGAGTTTTTTAAAAAATAATATTTTTATTTATAAGCTATGTTTTGTAATGTCCACCCATAGTTTTCTTTTCTATTATATTTACCAAACTCTTTTATGCCTATTATGTGCTAGTTTCAAGGATATTGGATTTATAATTATGACATTATTTAATGACTTGGATTACATGTATATCAATAAAGAATTACTTGGTTGATTATTGCACATGTTAGTTGATGATTATGATTACTAGTGCATTAATATTGCTTTAATGGTTCTTAGTTAGTAAATGTGGTTGCTTTCATGATGATATCAAATGATGAGTATTTTATATTCACAATGATGAGTTTCCATGTTTGAATATGTGATCATTTGTACTCAAGACTTATTATAGTACTTACCCCATACTTGTATGTGTATGGTGTGCGTGTTTGCTTTATTTTTCTATTTGACATGTTTGGTGTGCTTAAGGGAGGGAGTCGTAGTCACCCACTCTTCAGGATCTACACGATGTACCACTCCTTGCCATTGTTTATTTAGCTTAGATAGATATGTATACATACATGTTCATCTTTAATGCATGTTTGTAGGTACCGAGCATCAACTTCGCTAAATTGCCAGGATGAGTGTGCCCTATCACAATAACTCAATGGTAAGAATGGGGAGATAATAGTTAGGTCCAATCCTAGCCATAGCCTAATTACTTGTCTTGAGAATGAGGACATGTATTCAACTTTCCACCTTTTTAAACCCACGAGTTTATCTTTGCATGTGTTGTTTGATTTTGAGTTTTGGTATGTTTTGGTAATGTTGGTTTTATGTGGATTTGGCTATGTGATTTATTTGGTAAATGATTTAATTATAATATTTGGATTAGTCATATAATATTGAGAATTATTAAATATTATTTGATTAAAACAAAAATATTAAAGTATGAGAATATTTAATTGATTAAAAAAATAATTAAATATGTGCTTTAATTTAAAAGTCTAAATTTAGAAGATTGGTTAAAGAGAAATTAGAATATGTTGATATTTAATTAATTAGAAATTAATTGAATTTGTGCTTCAGTTTAAATCACTTAATTTAAAAGTATAATTTAAGAAGTTGGATAAAAAGAGAATCAAAATATTACAAGTTTAAAATTTTAATATTAATTTATTATAATTATTTAATTAATAATAATTAAATTAGAGTTACATTTAAATAATGAGCTTTAATTATTATTATTAATTTAAATAATAGACTACACTTTAAATATTGCTTGTACTAATTAATAAAGTGGAGGAAAAGAAAATAAAAATATATATTTTAATTAAAATGTTCTTTAAGTGTGCATGAAAGGATTAAATAATAAATCTTTATTTTAAGGAGAGGCCTTTGCATGTTCGAAAATTTGAAATCCTAGTTAGAGTTAAACTCTTTATTAAGAGATTTGAACTCATTTTTATTCACACTGGTTTTGGGGAGAAAAATTTGAAATTGAAGCAAAATAATTGTTGAAAGTTTTAGAGGGTTCGGGTTTACATGCATTTACTAGATTCTCTAGAATTTCATTTGTTAGATTGAGGTAGGGTTTGAGAACTCATTTGTTGAAATTGTTTTGGAAGAGATGTCATGACGAACTTATGATTCAAATTGAGATTTATTTTTATGATATATCTTTTAATAAAAATTTATGAGAACTTGGGTTTTGAGAACCATTGTTATTTTTGGGTTGCTTGTTAAGGAACCAAATTCAATCAATATTACTTTTGTGGTATGCGACATAATTGTAGTTTGTGAGTTTTAGGAAGGCAGTTTAGGTGCATGTCTATGTGAGTGGCTTGCAATGGGGGTCAGGGCCCAAAGTGGCTACTAGGGTAACTCATTGTAAGTTGTGTAACAAGTGATAACATAATAATTAAAATACTTTCCTCCCTTATGCCTTGAGATAAATTAAAAAGATAAGTTATATTTTTTTCCTTGTCCATGCCTTGAGTGCTTGTATAGACTATGGATGAGAATGAGATGATACCTTGAGAGGTATGACTAGTCTCCTTGTCTTCACGAGAGGGTATTTTGGTTCCACATAGAGTCACTAAGGGGTTTGGGTCCTAAGAGACTACCAATGTAACCTTAGAGTTGGCTCATGTGATGACACTCCATAATATGTAGTTTGAGTCTCCTTCATGTTTTTTTAATATTTGCCTCTAGTGGTGTATTTATTGTGAGTTATTACTCATTGATTGGATGTCATTTATTGTTGACAGTTGACTTTTATTAATGAATGACCATTTATTCATTGATGGTGTTTTTATTGTTGGAGTTAGTGATTGGTGGCTTACTTTTATTAACAAGAGTTGTTATCTATTGGTTATTGTGCTTGTGACACTTGACATTGATTTGGAGGTGGTTGTATTTTTTTTAATTTGATATTTATTTGTACTGGGTATTTGTATGTTGATTTGGTATGTGGTGTTGGTATTGGAATGAGTGTCCTTTTGATTTTGATTATCTCTTCTTCTTGAGTATTTTGTGTTACCCTTGAGGTAGTTTTGGCTATCATAATTCCTTGCCTAGGATTGTTTTACGATTTGATTATATGTGTTTGGATCATACATTATCTCTCTTGCACAGTGGGAGTGGGAGCCTAATTAGGTGACTACACAGTCGGGAGGTAGTGTCTTCTTACCATTTGGTTCCCCCTCAGATTGATAGATGTTGGATGCTCATTGATATAGTGGTACCATTATCATTCTTACTCTTATCTTGGAGACTTCTATTCCTTTGATGTATCTATGTATCATGTGTTTTGAGATCCTACGGGATATTGTATTGAATGTTGATGTACTTGTATCTATTTTCACATAGCATGTGACATGTGCAATGGATGTGATTCATTAGATGTGCTTTCATATTATTAGTTGTACTTACACATTTTCTTATGTGATAATATATTTGTTATTTCTTTATGATTAGGAGACTTTGTACTTGAGACTTAAACTAATTAATACAAACTTTTTAATGTGACTAAACACGAAGGAATCCTTGAGGAATGGAAACTGTATTTGTAATTATGTGTACTTGATGTGTATGTATATATTGGTTCCACACTATTGCAATCTTGTGTTGTTTAAACTTTAAAAAAATAGTTCATTAAATATTGCAATATGTTAGGTTTATTTCTCTTGGGTTCCTGAGTGGGGTGTTACATGTTTCGTTAACTCTTGGTAGAATAAAATCTTATTTTATGTTTATAATGCAAGTGTAGTTTCAAGTTGATAAATATTTAATTATGATTTAGTTATGTATTAAGTGAAGTTATAGTGAAGTTAACTATATAACTATTTATTTATGGTTAGTAGATATAATAGGTGAAATTATACATAATCTAAGAATGATATCGATATTAATATTTAATCTAATGCTTTATGTTTTTTATTAAGGAAAATAGGCTTTAAAAGGGCCCTGAAACCTGAACATAACAAATCAGTCTACTACAAAACATGAAAGGCTACAAACAGAGCCAAAAAGAAAAAGAAAGAATATCTCCCTAAACAAAGAAATAAACAAAAGCAAAGCCAAGGAGAGATGCCAAAAAACCAGGGTGACCCACAAAAGTCCAGGGTGCTCAGATGATATCTCTCAGCATTTTAGTAGCGTTGATCTCCAGCTCTGACAACTTACCTGTTGCCTCCTTCATCTCAGAAAGCTCTTGATCAGGGGCTAGGGTCTCCTTTTTCCTAGTGCTGAATCTAGTTTTCTTCCTTGCTCCTTCGACTGGAGTCCTATCCTTAACGTTGTGGGTGTTAGGGTCCTGCTCCTTGCTGGTGCTCTATTCTTTTGCATAGTGAATGAACTTCTTGATGTTCTCATTGTCCTTGAGGATGCTAGAACTCTGCTCAACTATGCCTTGCAATGTCCTGTCCATCGCATGAGTTCTATTGTTGACTTCCTCCACTCTTTTTTTCATGTTTTGTTCATCCTCGTTGACCCTATTCTTTAAGCTATAGGTCTCCCTTTATAGAGTGCTCATTCTGTGTTTGAGGTCAAGGATTTTGTAGAAAAGCCACTTAGTGGTACAAAAGCTATCCACCACACTATTTTTCAAATTGTTCAGGACATCCATGTCTAGGTTCTCCTTATAACAAGAGCCAGATCAATCAACTCCTCCAGCTGGATTCTCCCCTCTTCATTTTCTTTGACCTAGGTTTTGATTATCTCCCTTTTGATCCCCATATTAGCCAAAGTAGAATCAAAGTACCTCCACACCACCTTACTATCCTTCCCTATTATTAACTAAATCATTTATAATATAAGATCATTTAAATCAATAACAATATATTATGTTATAGTGAGAATTGATAAAATAATAATGTAGTTAATATTTAATTAAGAGATAATTTTTTAGTTGAATATTAAATTATTCAATAAATTATAGGAAATAATATCATTATAATATTGATTAGTCATTATGATTTAATATATAATAAGAATATATTTACACTTAATTCATGCCTATTTTTGAACATAAACTCTTTTAGCCAAATTGAACTTGCAAATATAAATTAATTTTCTTGCAAAACTAAACTTGTATTATTATTGTGATTTCTTACTATATGGTTTTATTGTATTTTCTTTTCTGATGTTTTGGGGGTTATGTAGTTAGCCAATTAGTATTGAACACTAGAGGCTATGAGATTTTATTTTCTATGTGAAATGATATAACCATTTTATGTCTAGATTAGTCTGTGTATGGTCTCGAGTGTAAGTGTAAGCAATCCTTCTTATTCTGATCATTATGTCTTTTAACCAAAAGGGGTGATGACCATTATTTTATTAAGTTCAATTTGTCTGATCACCTTTTGTTATTATTTATGTTGATGGGTTGTGTTGTGTATTATGCTACTTTCTATATTTTCGAACGGTCATCTTTACGTCTGATGTACTCTATTATAGAGACGAATGCAATAAATATTGGTTTATTATTGTTCTCATGATGATGAGACTTCTCTATTACTATGATTATGACATATCCATTATGAGATGGATAATTCTATGAGATTTTATATTGAGATGGACAATGAATCCTTGTGTGGATGTGATATTCTTTCCTATACTCCATTGATTTAGTTTATTGGCTTTCATGATTATGGTTTATGAGGATGTTTTTGGTATTATTTGGATTATTTTGAATGGAGCAGTAGGGTAGGTCATCTAGGTGTATAGGGGGCAAGAAACTTGCAATAGGGTTTGGGGCACTAAGTGGCTTCTAGGGCAACTCATTGTAAGTATCTTAATTAAGTGACAACACTACACATTAAATGGGAGGTTTAAAAATGAATTAAAACTAGCTCACTTGCTCTAGAAAGAGGTGCAAGAGGTACGCTGATAGTTTTTTTAGAAAAGACAAATTAAAGAGATGTAAATTTAAAGAAGATAAACTATAGTAGGGGTTATTTGGTATTGGGATTGGAGAAGGTTAAATTGTTGATTACACTTATAGCAACCACAATAGTAAATGCATAGATATAGGAATCCATGTATGGTTTAAAGTAAATGACAAATGAATGGTTCATATAAAGTCCAAATACTGCCATGAGTGCAACACTATCAAACCATGCCATGACTTTCTTCCATTGATGGAAGGATGATAATTCTCATGACTTTACAAATGGAAAATGAAGTGCATACTTCATAGATCCTAATTTAGAGGTCTTTAATAAAAATATGTAGTCTAGTATTGTGCATTTTCTTGTTTACATATCCTCTTCTCTGTCTTTTCTCAATTTCTTTGCAACATTCCCACAACTTCTCATCGCTTTGGTAATAGTTGTTTAATTTAAGAAATAGATTAACATTTAATTTACATAGAGCAACAATTAGAAAATAAAGACAATCAAAATATAGAAGTGATATAGTCAATTATGTGTTTCACTCTTAAATAATTTATATTACAAATATTTAAGTGTTTTACCACTAAAGATTACATCCACATAAAAGTAGGGAAATATCTTACATTCAATTATAGGAAACCACACTATATCAGTAAGTTTCCCTCCATCTCTAAACTTTTTTGAAATTGATTTAACATAATTTCAATTGAGAAATACTCTCTCTCTCGCTCTCTCACTTAATGTGTGTGTGTGAGAGAGAGAGAGATGTTCACTATTTTAGTTCCAATTACTCAAATTACATTGTGCATCCATTGAGTTGGAAATTATAGTTTTCTTTTCCAATATTAGTTTACTATAATGAATGGTAGTAAAGCTTTCATGGATTTTGTTTCCAGGTATTGCTCATTATTAGTGTACTTCAAGTTTGGGGTTTTAGTCACATTAGTGGCTTGTATCTATTTATTTAGAATGAATTTTCTTTTCTTTTTCTTATGCATTGATTTTTAAGGAACTATAATTGTCATATGTCACCCTTGAAATGCTGTAATTACAAAGTGATCACACATTTCATTGCACAAATGTCATTAGCACAAATTTCATTAATAGGTTGGATGCCTTTATTCCTTTCAATGACACCCCCCACCTCTCACTAAGCACCTTGATTCAACTGGCAACAATATCTAAGAACCTTGCATAATCTACACAAGGCCTACTAATAATAGGAGTAGTGCATGTGGAGCCTCAACATGGAAGCCTTTCCCCTCACACTCCTCAACCAATATATGAAGAATTCTAATCTAAGCCTGCCCACCTTTTATAAGCCATTGCCTATTCTCTTTTTGTAAATTGCACTTCAGTTTGTACTTTGCGAGTTTTCATATTTGTAGCAAGGTTTCTATGATACTTCAAATAAACTTGTATGTATTTGACTTTTTCTATAAACATATTCTCCCACTCCATAATAGAAATCACTTGGAGGCCTTTTCCAAAAAGGCCCCCTCTAACAAACACATACAAAATATTGTTAAGAAGTTCTTGATCAAAACGTAAGGGCTTTACTCTAGTATTTGAAACTTCAATGCCATCTTCTTCACATTTTCCAACAACATTATTATCTCTTCATACTTGCCTCTTGCAGTATAGTAACCTTGTACCAAAGAAAAAAAAGTCTGTGAATTAGGTTGATAGCCTAGCTTTTTGATTTTCTTTGAAGCCTTCTCTGCATCATGCATTAGTTGTTTCTTGCAGAAGAAGTCTATGAGAGAATTCCAATCATGCACACCAACATCATCTGCTTGATAATCTTTTACTTCCTTTAGCAAACAAACCCTCAAATCTCGCTTACTTTGATTTGTAAATTCTGTCAGGAGCTGGTAGTTATTTGTTGATGATGCAATCTTAGTGTCTTTCATCTCTGTGAAGAGATCCAGAGCACCATGCAGGTCCCTGTCTTACACACGTAACTCAATTAGATCATCATAGTAGCTGGCATCAAGCTGAAGTCTTGCCTTCCTAACTTTCTTGAGAAGTATAATAGCCTCTGTAGTTTGTCGTGCTTTGTAGTAAGCTTTCAGGAGTGAAGAATAAACTCCAACTCCTATTGGAACCTCAGCTGCAGTTACTTCATCAAGAATATCATGTGCCTTGTCTATCCAAAAATGCCTCTGTACAATAACATAGTACAAAAAAGGTCAACTACATATCATCTTAATTAAATAAAAATAACATTATCTTGAGGTTCCTACTCTCAATCTTTATCATGAGAAAAAATGTTGAAAGCAAGGAATAATCACACATGTAAATTCAGGATCATATGTGTTATAACTTATATTTGCAAAATGACCATCTACTAAAAGGAAGTTTTGAAAGAATAGGAGTTCCAATTAAACCAGTTATCATAAGAAGCTATTACAAAAATCTTATGTTTTGGCTTGGGTTCTGATAATTTTTAATTAGAAATTAGTGAACATTACAAAGAGCACTTTCCCTATGCAACTAAGTCTATCTGTTATTTTCTATGCAACTTTGTCTATCTGTCATTTTCTCTCCTAATATATGTTCAAAAGTGAGTCTATCACTGCATTGCGGATGAGGTAGAAAGATACTTATGTAGCTGGTACATATCATTTAATGCACTAAACAGAGAGGTCTAGATCAAAATGTTGATCTTTCTAGACTACCACTTGCACCCAAAAAAGGTGCAAGGGATACCCTGATAGGTTTTTTTTATTAGAAACCATAAATGAAAATTTATATAATAGAAACGTAAAAAATATTTGATTATACATTTATAATTGTAGTAAGTAGATTGTGCATATAAAGTTTTATATTTAGTCAACAAGCCTATAGAAGATCACCTCAATGTTGTCATTTAAACCTTTTTCTTGTTATAAAATGACAAAAACTTCAAATTGTCTATATTAAATAAATATAACAATATTTATACATATTAATATATTGTAAGAACGATGTTATTCGTCTAACAATATGCACACATAGATACATACACATTATATTAAATAAACTAAATAAAAAGTAAATCTAATAAAACACAATTGTTTTAAAAAAAGTGTATTATATATAAATCTTAAAACAAGTCCTTAAAAAAAACTAAATATTTTCTACTAGTTTTTAAAAAAATTAATATGAATATATAGCAATCAAAATGGAAACATTTGATTATATAATAATTTTATTTTAAAAACTTTTAAATTAATATATACCTTACATATAATTTGAAACATGATTTTTGTTATAAATTTTATTCTAAAAACTTAGGTTAGGTAATTAAAATTTATTGAGTGTCACTTAAACTTAATTTAATATGAGTTAGACTCATTTTCTTGACATATCACATCCTATCCCATCAAAAATCAAATTCAAAAGCAATTAAAATGATTAGCTTTATAGTATATACTATATAGTAGAGGAGGAGGATAACTTTAAGATTAGTCTATTTGCATATTGGAGCAACTCTATACACCTTTATATTCTCAATTACCAGCCTCAAGATAGCTTCAATACTTTATCATTAACAAAACTCCTGAGCTCTTAGTAATTATATTAACAATTGTCCTGGGTTGACATAATTTGATTGATTTGACATTTTTTCCAACTATAAATCAAATTAAATATCACAAAACATGTGTTCGCTCTCGCCTCCTCCATCATCGACACTTTACGAGTCAATGGTGGACCCCTCATAACTTGTCATGGTTGCAGAGCATGCACAAGTGAAGAGGCTACCTTTTCTTAAAATAGAAGCACATGGTCGGTGAGTGTAGAGACATCTGGTGACAGAGATCAGAGATTAAAAACTAGAAGAGCGAGTGGTGTCTAAGAGATGATGACAATATTCAGTAGTTAGACAAAATTTATCTCACCACCCATTTTGGGGAAGTCCCAAGACTTTTGCCACACGTCTATGTCTATACTCTTTCCACACATGCAATCTAGATGGAAATTTTATTTGTTTTCAGTAAACATATTATCGGTCATTAGTAGATATAATTTTGAAAAGACAGGGTCTTCCCATTAATTAAACTCCTGTAACTTTTTATTGCTCCATCTTTGGTCATGACTCCTTGCTCTGTGTCAAACCTATCAAATAATGAAGAAGTTGTGGTTGGTGTGAGTATGGTTGGGTGAGGCAAGTCTCAAAAGCTAAAGCAGTACATTTTCCACTCGCACAACAATTTTGCATAGCTAGAGATAAGAGAGGATCCTCATATTGGCTTCTCTGGAACAAATGAACTCGGCTATTTCCTATAATGGCGAGGCTTCAACTATTAATAATGATCTTTCTAACATACTGTTGAGATAATGGGTGTTGCACACATTGCATAATATTGTTATTTTATTATTTTATTTTATTATGTAATGTTGTGCCTAGATGGATGCGCAACATGTAAAGATTCCCATGGAATATTCTTGATGAGTTGTATTGTAACATTGTGATAATATTTCATGTAATTATTTAATATTGGGGAAAAAGAATTAAATGCCCAATATTAAATGTGGTGTCAGTGGGTTAGGTAGCACATGGTTTTAGCACATGGTTTATGTAATACCACTTGGTGGTTTTGTGGGACTTGCTACTATATAAGCAGCCACAAGGGTAGTTGTTGTAGAGAGAGAGAGAAAAAGAGTGACAAGGAGAAGACAAAAGGCAAGAGTCGAGCAGGACAAGGCTTGACAGGTTAGCCAAAGGAGCATTTGTGAAGGTTGAAAGCATGGCATGGGATGTGTGGATTCATGCTTGTTCACATAGTTTGCTCGGTTGTGGCTATGGCCATGAAGGCTTCCATGATTGTATGGCAATGGTTATTTTGCTGAATAATACATGGTGATGGATGCTTTTGGAGGCTAGTTTTTTCCCTCAATGAGGGTTTCCCAGGGTATATCTTGTGTCACATTTTATGGGTATGTTGTCTATTCTCTTGCATGTGGATTTTAATTCCGTGTTTATTTTAGATCTATTATGGGTTATGTGGAAATGGTTATATTCTTTGTTGCCAAGTTTCCTTACAAGTGGTATCAGAGCTATGGTTTTATTATTATTGTAACCCTAGATTGAATCCATGGGAATGCATGAGAGGATAAAAGGAAAGGGCAAGATATATGAATAATTTATTGCAGGTTTGAGGGTTTTGGATTTGTTGTTATGATGGGATGTTAAAATATTTGGGCATGTGAAATTGTTGGACAAAAGAGTTTTTTCGGATGTTTCATTTAAATGAGGGTTTTGGGGGGTAGCTTGCAAAAATGACCTCCTAGGTAAAAACAGACCTCACCATTGGATCCAGGTCGACATTTCCATAAATTTTGATATATAATATGCCCTTTTTTGGCCATGTTCAGAGGAAATGAAAGAGTTTTTTGGTTTCAGCCCATGATGGCCGTCAAATTTAATCCCGTTGGAATTTTCGTCACTGAAAAAATAAAAAATCGTACTAAAAATGGTAAAAAGACTGTCTTAGTAAAATGGCCATAACTTTCTCTCAGAATATTGGATTTCAGAGTTCTTATAGGCGTTGGAAAGCTAATTCAGAGCACTAAAAGATGGTGTAGGTTTGGTTCTATGATTTTGAGATTTTTTCAGGTTTTAAGAGCCCTAAATTTAGATGTTCTTTATTTTGAGCACGGATTAGGGCATAACTTGGGCATACGGAGTCGGATTTCGGACTTTAAGTAGTCAACGAAAAGCTCTTGGAGAGCTCTACACATTGGTTTAGATTTGGTGCAGGTTTGGCATGATTTATTTGGTGATATATTGATCTGAATAGTTTATAAGTATATTTTGACTATGGTAACTTGTGAGTTTATGGCATTGGAAATTTAAGTTTTGATGTCATTGTATACTAAGTTCATATTTCAGATTGGTCTCATGATGATATGGTTATCAGTGTTTGGTTTGGATATGCATGATGACTTGTTGGATCTACAAGTTGTGCAGTGTTGTAAGCGGTCTATACTTACAGGTTGCATTTAAAGCTTGGTTATGGGTTGTCTTTGCCCATTGATCTTTCATTATTGATGCATATTCAGATTGGTGGCTTGGATTTGGGTTGTCTATGCCCTAAGTCACATGATTTTATCTTCATGTAGAAGGGATGAGATGTTGTTACCAGGTATAGTCATGGTGGAGGATTGTGGTTGACTATTTTATGCTGACAGGTTGGACACTTTGAGAGCCAGATGCTCGGTTCATGGATGTGATCATGGTGTCATGGATTTTGGCATGACATGATTGGTTATACAGGTACATCCTTGATGTTCATTAGCTTGGATTTCTGATTCAGTTATGGTCGTATATCTTCTTGGTTGAGGATCATGGTTATTTAATTTCTTTTGAGGAGCTCATGATGTGCACTTTGAGTTCTTTGATAGTTTGATGCCTTGGTTGATTCTCATAGTTAGAGGATGGTTTTTTCATCATGATGTCATGGATAGCTTGGATACACGGTTTAGTGGGAGCTTGTGATAGTGATGGGGTGACAGTGCAGGATTAGTTCTTGGTTTGATTTGGATCTTCATATAGGAGATGGATTTTATGATGCCATAGGTGACTTGGTACCATGGTTGAGTGGGAGTTGTTGGCATTGATACATTTATTAAGTGTTTTGCAGATGTTGGAGGTTTGTCTTAGATCCTGTTGCTGCAGAAGCACCTTTGGCATTTGCATGGTGCACTTGTTATCTTCATGGTGTTTGAAGATGGTTAGATCTTGAGGACTGATGGAGTTCTTAGTTATCTTCATGGTGTGTGGAGATGGTTCTTCCTGGTATGTGGAGATGGTTTTCTTCATGGTGTGTGGAGATGGTTGCATCTTGAGGACTCACAGGGTTCTTGGCAAAGGTGTGGTTTATGCTTTTATTTGGCATGTTATCCTTGGTGTGAGGATGGTTTCATTATTATGTCATGGTATACTCTTGATACGCGTTTAGAGTTGTGACATGTTATGGTATGTTCATGTGGAGCATGTTATCTCTTTGGTTGAGATGGTAAGATCATGTTGTCATATTTATGTTCCTGAGGCCATGGTTGGAACTTTGACATTAATCTTGGTTTAGTTTCTTGGTATTGAGTACACTGATCATAAGCTGGACACTTCATGATATTGCTATGTTGCATTTGGAGTTGGCATGAATTGATTGGTTATAGGTGCTCATGGATACTTAGAGATGGTGGTGATGCTGATTTCTCTTGGATTAGAGAAGTATTTGTTGGGACGATTGATGGTTTCAACAAGAAGTCCGAGGGGCAGTCACCTGATATGGACTTGAGAGGAGATTGTTCTTAGATGAGTCTTGGTTGGAGACTTGGGTATCTTGATGAGCATTCTCATTCCCCACTCTTGGTCTACTCGGCAGTTTGCTACTTGAGAGGTATAGCCCATTGTTTTCTCTCAGTTGCATTATATTTATGCTTGTCTTTCATGGATATGAATCTTGAGCTATGGTACATGAGTTAGTTCTGGAGGGTTCATTTGAGAGATGGTTTAGCATTGGTTATCTCCATGTGCATATGTTGTTATGCTGGTTGAGTTTGGGAGATGGTTTTATATTGGGCATATTCTTTGGATTAGGAATGGTTATTCCTTGGTTTAGGAATGGTTTATGAGTTTGATCTTCTTGTGAGAGGCTTACATCCATGATGAGTTATATGGTATGGTTTGGGTGTTGTTGAGGCTTCTTGTTGGGGTTTTATGGAGGAGATCATACTTGCACAGTTTACATCTAGAGGTGTGTGTAGAAGGACATGATACATGTTATGATTTGCATGGTTTCTCTGGTCTTGGTTATCTTCCTGGATGTTCAATTTTGCTTACATTGGATTTGAAATTGGTTAGAGAATGTGATCACTGGTTTGTGCTCATGTATGTCATGTGAGAGATGACATGGTTATTTCTTTCTCTTTCCTCTGTTGGTTGTGGTGAACTTGGGAGAGCATTGGAGACTTGTTATGAGAGTTATTCTTGCAGGATATTGGTTTATGTATTGTGGATGTCCTTGATACTACATGGATTCACTTCTTTGAGATGTGTTGAGTGGATTGGTTATAGATTTGACATTATCTTTTGCAGTGGGAGCTTCTTGGTATATATGTGGCAGGTATTGCTCTTGAGGCTTGTGATTGTAGGTTATAGATTAGATATGTCGGTGATATAAGATTCACTTGTTATACCTTTGAGGTATGGATAGTTGGATGGGTTTGGCACTTGCTGTGGGTGCTATTTCAGCTATGGATATTTTGACAACTACAGATACATGTGATTACCTTTGGATTAGGTTTTTGTGCTTGGAATTTCAGTTGGTACAGGATTTTATGATCTTCTAATGTGACAGGTTGGGTGGTTTTCTCTTTGGATGGCTTCTATCTATGTCCAGTGGGAGTGGCATAATAGGAGGTGAGATCATTCATGTTCGAGATGCTAGATACTTTGATTTTGTTGCGGGTACCAGGATGGAGCACTTGGTGTATTTTGATCCATGATGGTGGATGTGCTAGGAGGGATTGTTCCCTTGTTCATTTATGTGGCTACGGATTGACCCTATGCAATGTATACAACAAGTGGGAGATTGTTGAGATAATGGGTGTTGCACACATTGCATAATATTGTTATTTTATTATTTTATTTTATTATGTAATGTTGTGCCTAGATGGATGTGCAACATGTAAAGATTCCCATGGAATATTCTTGATGAGTTGTATTGTAACATTGTGATAATATTTCATGTAATTATTTAATATTGGGGGAAAAGAATTAAATGCCCAATATTAAATGTGGGGTTAGTGGGTTAGGTAGCACATGGTTTTAGCACATGGTTTACGTAATACCACTTGGTGGTTTTGTGGGAATTGCTACTATATAAGCAGCCACAAGGGTAGTTGTTGTAGAGAGAGAGAGAGAAAAAGAGTGACAAGGAGAAGACAAAAGGCAAGAGTCGAGCGGGACAAGGCTTGACAGGTTAGCCAAGGGAGCATTTGTGAAGGTTGAAAGCATGGCATGGGATGTGTGGATTCATGCTTGTTCACATAGTTTTCTTGGTTGTGGCTATGGCCATGAAGGCTTCCATGATTGTATGACAATAGTTATTTTTCTGAATAATACATGGTGATGGATGCTTTTGGAGGCTGGTTTTTTCCCTCAATGAGGGTTTCCCAGGGTATATCTTGTGTCACATTTTATGGGTATGTTGTCTATTCTCTTGCATGTGGATTTTAATTCTGTGTTTATTTCAGATCTATTATGGGTTATGTGGAAACGGTTATATTCTTTGTTGCCAAGTTTCCTTACACATACATCGCTTACATTCACACTTAAAACCCATTACCATACACATCAATTCTTGTTTCAACAATGGCACCAAATTGAGAAAGTAGGGGATTGTTATTTCTTCTCCCACTTCAATTTTTCTTGCAGCTATAATGAACATGGCTTCTCCTACAACAACAGGGTTAGCATTGGGATAACATGAATGATTAATGAGAGAGGGAAGTACCCACAAATCGTACTACTCATTTAGTCTTATCAACTCACTCTTTGATTCAATGGGTTGTGTATGACCTACAACATTCAACATTACCTTTGAAAATTTATCCTCTTCTAGCTCCAGATCTTGGTTACAGATTTGGTAATTATTCCAGCTGCTATTGTTTATGCGGAATAGATTCATTGGTGACACCTTCGATTCATCTGACTCAGTGAGGAACTCTAACTGCTACCTAATACTCGGTGATAATGCTGTGGACCATATTACCATGTGCATCTTCTTTTCGACTGTCTGAAATCAATTACTGGCAATTTTTTCCAACATGAGACAATTCCTGATTGCAAGCAATCTCATAGGAAAAGTCTATCGGCTAAATATTAAGTGTTCCTCACCCATTCCTTGAGCACTAGTACAAGCTATGATGGGAATGGGAGAAGATTCTTGACTGTGATCATGCATGCATAGTTAGTTTCCTTGTCTATATGAAAGGATTACTAATGTCACATAGAGTCACTAGGGGTCAGGGTCTAAAGAGACTACCAGGGTAACCTTAGTGTTGACTCATGTGATGAAACTTCCCCATATGCATCTTAGGTTTCTTATTTATATTTATATTTATGTTTTTGATTTTGTTTCTAGTTGCCACTGGGATCATCTTTTTCAATGAGTAGTACCACTTGTTCTTGAGATCTTTTAGGATCCTTGCCTAGGATTTGGGTGTGCTACGTTGTATCAATTCTACTTATGTTTCTTCTTTTGAGATTATGTATTCATTATTCATTTATGATATGAACATTGTACTTAAGATTAAAACTAATTAACAAAACCTTCTTAAAGTGACTCAACATGAAGCAACCCTTGATGAAATGGAAACTGTATTTGTAATTGCTTATGTGTGCTTGATGTATATGTGTATATTTCTCCCACATTGTTATATTTTGTTAGAAAAACTTGAAAAAAAAGTTTAGTAAAACATTGTAACATAGTAGGTTAATTTCTCTTGGGTTCTTGAGTGGGGTGTTATAGAATTTCAAAATTAGGTGGATTTGAATGATGAATAATTTATGTTCTTGAGTTACCGATCTTCAATTGATGATTGGTGATCGATATGTGGATGAATTTAGATGATAATTTGGCATTTCACAATGGATGAAGATATTTTGAGATGACAATTGGGAATCAAGATGCATAGGTGATGAAGATTCCAGAAGAAGTCTGGAAATGGTCAAACACATTTTGACTACTATTAGAGAAATTACAAGTAAACCCTAATATAGATTGATGCAATCAAGGAAAATATTATATACCATCGAGATATGTGAAATGAATATGGTGAGAGAGAACCAAGAATGAAATTTGAATGAATGATGGCAATTAAAAGGCCAAAATGATGTTTCTATAAAGGAGTTTTTATAGTATTTTAAAAGTACGCAGTAAGAGAGAGAAGTTGATATGTTGGATAAATTCGATCAAGGTATTGTGATGTACTAGGGTTGACATTAAACAAGTACACACAGATTGAATAGAGCACAAAATTAGAGAGAAGTAAATAGGGTGGATCTAATAGGAAAGGAACATTACATCTAGATTAATCGAATTTTTATTTCCTAATAATTACAACAAGAGAAATCTGTAAAGTGGGTGGACCTTAATCAATTAGTTTTTATAAATCCTTTGAGATAGTGGATACTTTGAAGGTGTTCTAAACCACTAGAGAGGTAGATCCTAATAGATCAGTTTGTATAAATGCTTGTATAAAATGTATTAGGTTTAGAGATTCTATGTGTGATGGTGATCTAGTAGCTTTTAGGGACAATATTGAGTTGCAAGGGATTCTAGATTATAATCAAGTTGTAATCAATAGATAATAAGAATATTGGACTCGTTGTTTGGTGGATGTAGCCTAGCGATTGGGTGAAGCACATTAAATCTTTGTGTCTTGTGTTCTCTTATGTGTAATTTATTCCTTTATGATATTATTTATATTTGCTTGTAATTTTTATTATGTCTCATTAATCCTAACAAAACCTATTTATTTTAGTAAAGGGCTTGTGGGTGTCATCACCACAGTGGTTTTCTCCCTCTATTTAAGGGATTCCATGTACAAAAATTGTTGTGTTACATGTGATGATTTTGTGTATGTTTGATGTTATTTACTTTTATTGTGTTGCATTTGTCATAATATTACTAAAGTTATTAGGCTACATATTTATACTAATTCACTCCTCCCACCCCCACTCCCCCTCTCTCAATAATCATAAATAAAAATAATTTGTATCATAGCTTTGGTCCTCTAAGAGAGAAGCTTAATCGCTTGAGGAAAATATCCCTAATAGGAAACACAGAGAGGTACAAGTACAAAAATAAACTCAAAGATGCAAAAAAGATGATCATAGTACTAAAGATTTCACTTGAAAAGAGAAAAGTTAGGAGATCGTTGACTACTTGTCAAAAGCTATTGGATCTAAAGAATTAGAAGAGACAATTATAGATTTGATAAATGACAATGAGAGGCTAACCAAAGATATTGAGAAGATGAAGAAAACCTTGAAGGAAAGAGAGTTGTTGAGGTTGCAAGGAAATATGTTGAAGCTACTAAGAGTGTTATAGAGGATGCACTAAAAGAAAAATAAGAAGAGCTTAATAAAGAAAGATGGTGTTGAATATATTTTGTAGGTAGTTAATGAGAATGAAATATTTAGGGAAGAAAATAAGAAATTAAGTAATTAATTGAGGACTGAGAAGGAAGCCAATGAAAGATCGAAGAAGCTAAATGAGAGTTCCCAAACACTTACTGATTAGCTAAATGGTTAGAGGAATTGCAAAGACACAACTCATCTTGAATACACTACCCAAATCATATTTGAAGTGAGAGAATCATCAAAATCCAAGGAGACTTGGACAAGAAAGTAGACAAAGCACAAAATGAGTTGGATACAATAGTGAAATACTTCAATTTGATCAAAAACTTTTCAATAGGTTAAAGTACCAAATGAAGATAATCATGCATAATGAAAGATAGTGTCAATATGAATAGGAGAAGATGATAATCACCATATTGGAGCTACAATAATATCTACCCCCCACTATGGAATTTATGAAAAAAAAATGTCAAGAATGCAGAATTCCTATTTGGATTACCTGACATGAGCACACTACACTCTATGGAAGAGATGGTAGAAAATATGCATGGATAGATAACTATCATGCATCATTTGAAGTAGTCACCAAAGATGTCTTTATATTTTTAAAAGATAAAATACACTAAATTATTTGATAGGATGAAAGATTCAACTAGGAAAGAAGAGAAGCAACATGAAGAATTTGAGTGAAGCCTATTACCTTTGTGACTATTTACAAAATGGGGAGAAGAATATGTGAAAATATACATAGGGATATGAAGTATGATGTGAATAAAAATTGAATAAAGGTGTATGATGTTAAATAGAGTTTTTTTTTTATTAATGGAGAATGGTGGTGTTTATAGGTACCTTACCTATGTTCACATAAGATTCAAGAGTAAGCATTTTCAATCAATGCTAAAGGGGAGTTTTTTAGCATTGTGATGAGGGGATTAGTGAAGGTGTTCAGTTGTGGTGTTATATTTGGTTGTCATTGATGGCAACCCAATCATAGAATATGAAGGGAATGACCAAAAAGACAATAAGATGATTGGTATGAAGTGTACATGATCGAAAGATGGGAAAATCAACTAATTCCAATGATTGGTAGAGAGGAAGAGTTATAACATAAGGTAGTTGTGATAAAAATTAGAGTATAGTTATAACTAAGTGGTGTGATCATAGGTATGCCATCTAAATGATGAGAATGAACAATGGTTAGGATAGAAACTCAGAAGGATGATATGTGAGTGAGAATCATAGAAGAAGATGGAGTTGAAAGATGAATGGTTTATGTTCTTGAATTATTGATCTTGAATTGATTATTGGTGATTGGTATGAGTGTTTGGATGAAATAAAATGGTATTGTTGGCATAACTATAAAAGAAACTAAGGAACAAGATTGGGGGAGCTTACTAGTGTGACCATTTATGATTTAATTTTCATTGATGTTAAAGGATAATACATAATATCTATTGTACAAGGTTGTGATCAATAATGCAATATATGCACAAGAGTACAACTCCCATCCACAGGTGACAAAAGGAAGGATAAGATAAGGACATTCACATTTAGTCAAATTGAAATAACTATGTAAACAAAAGTTGCAAGAAGTCACATCAAGGGGAAGGAAAAATAGTTCAAACTTGAATTATTTCCTAATGGACAAGATATCAAAGTCATAGAATATTTGTGACTTATGTTCGTACAAGTTACATTGATTGACACAAATGGTGCATGATAGTGACATCAGTGCATGCTACACATAGGCTACTAAATTCAAATTTTGAATTCTTGAGGTTTGGATTATAGTCGAGTGATCAAGGATCATATAAAAGACTATTATTTCAATAAAGAAGCTTAGATTACAAATTGACAAGAAAAATACTAGAGAGATGAGTTGTGTGTAATCTCAAATAAAAGAAGGCAAAGGGAGAAGAGAAGAGTGTGAAGGTGGAGTGTGTTGAATAGAGCCATTAAGCCAATCAAAAAAGTAAGGAACTATATTATAGATAGCAGAGTTGAACATCCTAGCGATCATGTCTGAGTTTTCGAGACAAGAGAGAGTAGAGAAATCTATAGACAGTTCCAAGAAGTATCAAGGTGATCTATATCTAGCTAAGTGAAGTAGCTATGTTAGCTTAATCTCTATGTTGTTTTCTAATCACTACAACATCAATTCTTGTAGAGGTTGAACATTAACAAGTTCTTTGTATCAAATCCCCTAACAAGGTGATACATTATTTTTTGTTCTAAAACCTTTAACCAAGCTTCTCTTAATCGGGTAAGACTCTCATAGGTCTATCCAAAATAGCTTAACCAAATGAAAGTTGACATTGTCTTTGTAATATTTTAATGGAGATAAGATCTTGATTGGGTACACTTTTAAAGAGTACTAGTTTTTTGAGGATCATCTCACACAATATGGTTTTCACCCTAGTTAGGTTTCCATGAGACAAATCTATGTGTTATGTGATGTTACTTATGTCTTAATTTTTTTTTCCTTAATCCTTATAGGTTTAGATGTACTTTTGTATATCAGAAAACCAATGTAAGATAGGTTTGAAGAATTTTTTAAACCTATGACCAATATATAGATTCACCTCCTCTCTCAATAAATCCATTAGTGAGTGGAGCAATAATTGGTATTAGATCCTAGTCCTTTGAAAGGAGGAATCTAACAACTTGAGGAAAAACCATGATGAAGAGGGAAGCACCAAAGTTTTCAAAGAAAAACTACGCTCTATGGTGTGGCAAGATGAAGTTACATCTCAAAAAACTAAGATATGTATATTGGAAACATGTAGAGGCAAAATATAGCCATCTTGAACCACCACTTGATCCAGATCAAAAAAAGAAGGAAGTTCATACTGCTACAATAGAAGAACTTGTGAGTACTTTTTCAAATGTTGAGTATGTTGATGTAGAAGATCTTGAGATCACCTGTGAAATCTAGGAGAAGCTTAATACTTTGTATGGAAGAGACAAGCATGTCCAAAAGGAAAAAGATAAAAGTCTAAGAGGAAAATATGATGACATAAGGATGCAAGAAGGAGAGAAAATTAGGAAATATATGAAGAGAACAAAAGACATGGTGAACAAATGCATAAGAGCTACTAAGGACTCTACAACCCCAATATTCTATAAGTTTCTCAGCTACTCAAGAATTGATATTGTTGTAGAAGGGTGAGGTGACTCTTGATTCCCTAATAGGAAAGATGATTGCATATGAGTTATGAAACTTTGACGACAGTCAACTGAGGTTTTAAGATACATTCAAAACTTTAGTTGTATTTGTTGCACCCAATAAAGGAAAATAAGTGGAAAACACTTCCAGATACAAAAGAGATATCAAAATTCTCTTTGTTGAAGAATCCAAACAAGAAGAGTTGGAGGCTTTATTCACAAAAATGACTGCCAAGAGATGAAGGGAAGTATAAAGATAAAATTCATTTCAAATTTTCTAACTATGTAAGATAGGTCACATAGTTGTGAGATGTCTGAAGCCTACCAAGAAAAAAGAGTGACTTGAAGATGGACAAGCTCCAAAGGAAAAGAGAAGAAGCATTATTACATTGTTGAAGAAGGTGTGACTAATGAGGAGTCAACCTATTCTAATGACGATGATGAGGAGATACCATTTGTTTCTATAAAGGAAGAAAGGGTGGAAAGAGACCTAATATCAAGTACCATCTACATAAAAAATAAATTATAGAAAGTGGTTATTCTTAGCATATGACTGATACTTGAAGCAAGTTCCATGAGGTGGAACTATATGATAGAGGAATGGTAGGATTTGGAAATGATTCTTCATGCATGATAATAGGTAAGGGTACCATATCCATTAATGACTCCACTAGTTATGAAGATTTTTATCTAGTGGAAGGTCTAAAATATAAGGGTTACAAGTTTGAGTTTGACACAAGGTCTTGTAGGATTCTTGACAAGGCAGGTAAACTACTAGCTACAGGTGAGCAAAGAAAATGTAATCTATTTTACCTCAATACTTCTATGAATAATTATTTCATAGATGAGTTTGATAATAGATGGTTGTGGTATAAAAATTTATGCTATGTATATTTTGAAAGCATTGCTAAGGTAGGAAAGAATAAATGTGTAAGAGGCTCACCTCAAATCACAAAGCTTGACAATGTCATGTGCAAAGAATATCAAAAAGGAAAATTGGCCAGTTCTAGTTTTTCTAGCAAGTCATTTTCTTTTGAATATATATTAGAGTTAGAGCATTTTGACCTATGTTTTCCTATGAGGACTAAGAATGTATCTAGTGATAGGTATTTCATGTTGTTCATAGATAATTTTTCAAGGATGATGTAGACTATTTATTTTAAGGAAAACTCATAAGCCTTTCACATGTTCAAAGTGTTCAAATCCAAACTAGAAAGGGAGTCCAGTAAGGCATTGACGTGCCTGACATCAAATCAGGGAGGTGAGTTCACCTCACAAGAATAAGAACAACATGATAGAATGATGTTTCATAAAGGAGGAAGCATAGTATCATAGATTGTGCCCAAAAATTAATGATCCAAAAAAATGTTGCACAAATATGTTGGAGAGAAGCTATGAGAACAATGGTGTACACCTTGAATAGGGTACAATTGAATAAAGGCACAAAAAGACACCATACGAACTATGGTTTGGACACTCACCCTTGGTGAGTTATTTCAAAGTGTTTTGAAGCAATTACTACATAAAGAGATATGAGTACCAAGGGAAGTTTGAGTCAAAAAGTGATGGAGGTATATTTTTGGAATACTCTACAAAGAGTAAATATTATTGTTGTTTAAAAAACCAGACAAAAATATTGTGGAATTTTCCAATGTAAGGGTGGATGAGATCTCTAAGAAGAATGAAGAAGAAAGAAAGAAATAATGGGAGGATTACAAATAATTTGTATACTCTCCATTGAGTAAGCCAAAGGAAGAGGCATCGATAGAGGTAGTACAAGAGTAAGTGTTGATATAGGCAGAAGTAGTTTATTCTAAAGAACTAGAAGTTGAGGCACTGAGAGAGGAACTAGTGCTATAAAAATATGTAAGGAGACACCACTCAATAGATCGAATCATTAGAGACAAGGAGAAAGGTGAGAGAGATAGTTTGTCTTCTCGCACATGTTGAACCTATTTCCCACTCATTTTTCATGCCAAAAATTAAGTAGCTATGATGAATCCTTGAACATTACCGAAAAAGAGTCACATCAGTCGAATTGTTGTAATTTGGTCCTTTGTGATGGGGAGCTTCTTCAACTAAGAGATTTCTTTCTCTTCCCAGGATAATCATAGCCTACTTAGGGTTTCTTCTCCTAACCCTAACCTAAAGGATCCCTTTATCAAAAAAGAGTCACATCAGTCGAATTGTTGTAATTTGGTCCTTTGTGATGGGGAGCTTCTTCAACTAAGAGCTTTCTTTCTCTTCCCAGGATACTCATAGCCTACTTAGGGTTTCTTCTCCTAACCCTAACCTAAAGGATCCCTTTCCAATCCCCTTCCTCCAAGAAACTCTCCTAACATTTCAAGTTTCAATACTATTCCTCAGATCCACCAAATATGTATTCTTTGATCTAAAATGAAAAAACTTCACTATATGCACCAAGTGGCCCAAAATTAAATTTGAACCCTCTTATTAAGGTTATTGACCTATTTCTTACCATTCTTCATCATTCTTTCAAGTTTCCCATTCATATTTCTCCAAATTACCTACTTATCCCTTGTAGCCCTAAGAGCCCCTATTAACCCTCCTAGAAATAAGGAAAGTGCAATAACTCACAAAAAAACTTAACAAGGACCCCTGGTGTGTTCAAGAATTTTTTTACCTATGACCTAACCTTGAATATTTTATACGTCTTGGGCTCCTGGATTGATTGTACAGTATGGCTTTAGAAAACCTTCTTTTTAAGGGTTTCTAAGGCAATGATCATGTATTATTCATCACAGATGTCAAACTTCATCTCAAACCTCCTCCTTTGAGTTCTAATCCCTTGAAAAACTATTCCTACATTTCTAATTCAATATTAACTCATGCCAATCTTTTGTTCACCACAAAACTACATTATAAGCAATCCTTGCACCTTGCCAAGCTTTCTTGCTTTCCTAGGGCTCGCTTGTAAAAACAAAATTTGGCCTTCCACAAAATCCAAAAACAATATTTAAACTATATAAAAAGGCTATTTCTTGGTCTCCAAGATCCATGGTGTTTTGACCAAGGACACTCAAGCCATAGCCATTTTCGTGATTGCACTACAAAATTGGACAACAAAAACTTTGAAACTAATTAACTTCCTAAAACCTAAAAAATGAAAGATTAAAACCAAAATAGATATGTATAAATTCAAAACATGACAAAAATATTCTATTCCATCAATAATAGTGACTTTTTCAATCCAGTGCTTCTTCTCAATCCTCACAAACCTCATTCCAATCTACAAAATTGCTCTCTACAAGTGTTGTTCATACATCCAACTATCCAACCCTTGGAAATGAGTTGGAAAAGGTTTAAGTATACTTACCTCACAATTCTATCCTTTAGTTTGAACCATAACTACCCAAGTAGGGTGCTTTTCCAAAACTACACAAAAAGTTGCTAAGCAACTTTGCAAAATTGAAAAGTTGTCAATGCAACTTTTTGACAACTTTTGCAAATTTTCTCATTAGACCTCCAAACTTGACCATTTTGCTCCCAAACCTCCTAAAATGACCTTAGTAAACCTAAGGACCATTCTAACACACTTTGTGCCCCTTATTGAAGCATTTTACCATATTTTTTCACCTAGAGAAACTTTTGAGCAATCTTGCCTATTAGGACCTAATTGACAAGATTTGCCTCCCATTCCACATCCTACCTATTAATCCACCTAAACTCACCTTGGGACTTTATATCCAGTCCTTATTACCCCAATGGTTGGTTAGACCATATTAAAAAAAAAAAAATTTAGACTAGGGATTTACCTTACCCTAGGTGCTCCTGCACCACTTTGTTATATCATGTTGAGAGCATGTTCTCACAATTGAACTTAAACTTTTACTTTAGACATCTAGAGTTCAAAGTAAAATAGTTACTGCATAATATAACTACCCATACGTAAAGTCTCCCTTATCCCCATCATGAAGATACTCACCCTATGTAAAGTTGAATTGTCAAACCTTACTCATCATAGTTCAAGGTTCAAAGTTTATAGTGTCATAGTTATTCTTTGGTGTTATGTGTTCTAGTCTTGCACTATATTCTTTTGTAATCCCTATAACAAATGAATTTGAACATTCAAACCTCTCTTTTCATGATTCAAGGTTTGAATTTCATGAGTAAGTAAATTAGCCTACAGACACATGGAAATCGATCATCATGAATTGATATACACAAAAAGTGAAAAGGCACATATTTAATGATTTTCTAGGCAAGGTGTCAGTAGAAGTAAATTTTTATGTGCAACGAGTAAGTTACAAAAAAAACTTGTGGCATGATGTCTAATCAATGTGGCTTCTCATTATACAATCAATCATGTCACATAAGTAAAATTTTATTTAAAAAAAATTTTCCATCAGTATCATCAAGTATTTAATGCATAATCATTACAATAATGTTTGGAAGTGATGAAGTATTGGCAAAGGTAACATCTTCTTCTTATCAGGAAAGTGGTGTAAAATTTACTAGTGAGTTAAAAAACCCCTCTCTAGATTTTCTTGTTTCACGTTTTTTTCTTTATAATTAGGGATTTTCTAGTTTTTCCCTTTCCATATGTAGTAAATTTTTGGTAGTTCTCTGTCAAGTACCAAAATATCTTCATCTAGACCCAAGATTTACAAGGAAAACAAAACCACTTGTTTAACAAGGTTCCTCCTAGATTTAGGTGATATAATATTTATTGATGAAAATATATAAAACCTAGTGGGTCAAATCAAGAATGTATAACCTAAGTCTTTGGCAAAGAAAGTTCTCAAGAGTAGCTTAGTTGAGGCTACTAGGTTTCCTAAGGTAGCAGTTTATCTAGAGTTAGCAATTACGTGTTGAAATGTGTATGATATGGCTAAAAGGTGCACTTGAACCTATATAGGTGACCTATTGATCACAACAAGTAGGAAAACAATCATTTTCTCCATGAGGATTTTTTCATGCAAAAATGTATGAAGTGGGACCATTAGCCTATCCTATATCCATATCTCCATGAGAAAGAAAAATTATAATAATGTCATTGCTAGAAATTGGTTATTGAATCCTGAGAAAGGATTCACTTGTCTACCAAGACCCTTAACCAGAGAAAGCATGTTAAAAGATGTTAGAGATATGGTCCTCATCTTGAACAGAGTGAAAGGAAATCAACATGCCTTTCTTTGGGAAGATTGGATGTACCTTTTTATCCAAGTGGTACTTGGAGAAAATAGGTATATACACTGAGCCAATATAATTTCACACAAGTTGCATGAGGAACTATCTCAACCCACTGACATGGTAGGATTTTATATGACCTCGTATATGTTCTATATCTTGGCATGTTTCAAAGAATGGGAAGGTTTTCCATACAAACCTTAGGTTGAAGACATGAAATTTTATGAATATTATCTTCATCTTCAGTAGAAAAGGAACCCAAAAAATTTCAGAAGGGTTCAAGATACATTTCTAGCACATTTGGTGTTTGAACTGCAACAAAGGAGAACCAAAGGCCATTTGAAGAATTCATCCAGTTAATCTAGGTTTACAGTAGCTATTTCATTCAATTTCTAAATTTTTACTTCTTAAGGATGGGAGGATTTTAAGGGGAGCGGTTAAAGTTTCCCATATATTATTTAGATAAGTTCGTGTTAATTGAAATTTGTAGGAAAGTATCTTAGGTGGATAAAAAGTTCAAGCCCAAAAAAGGTTCATGCTTTATGTTCCTCATTAAACTTGGATGTTATTGCTATAAATCAGTACAAGACACCTTGAACCTGAGCCTTGAGTTGAAAATCATGAATTTGAAATAGTACCAATCCAGGCTAAAGTTCAATAGAAAAGGTTTTGCGAAAGCCCATTTCAATCTAAATCCAAGATTTATGCATGAACCCCAAATGGAAGATTACTGGTATGATTTTTCAGATGAATTTGAGGTAATAAGAAGGCTCTGGTCATGGTTAACTTTGAGGCAAATCATCACCCTTAGATTGTAGATGTACATTAAAGGAGTCGAGCAGGTAGAGAATAAAGAAGTACTAGATCCTAAGTACTTAGAACAAATTGATGACCTCCCTATACCCAACACAGACTGGAGAAATAAAGAGGAAGATAATGTACAAATCAAGACTTCAATATTATACAAAGAACTAAGAAATGGGTAAGGGAAATAAAATATGAGAGATTAAATGATATTTAAGGAATACTCATGAAGTTGTTAAATGTCCCTTTGTAGGTGAACCTAAACTAGAAATTGAACCTCATATGAAGGAATGAGCCCCAATTCAATTTTATCCTACCCAAGTTACTCAATCAAGGAGAAAGAAAGATAAACAAGTAGTCCAGAGATATCTCGATCGTGATAGACCTAGACACTATGTAAGGCACACACAAGCCCACACAAGACCCAAGCATAGAATGTTTAATTGGAACAATGATAGAAGGAGACAAGGTTCCCTTGACACATTGGTATTAGGAAATCCAATTGATTTCCAAACACCCCAAAATAAAGGCCCCTTGAGTGCTCCCAAATGGTTGGAGGTTTCTATGAGTAAGAAATGTGGTATTTTCCATGTAATAGTTCCTATTAAGGATATCATAAATAAATGCCTCAATAAGACTCCAAAAAGTAAGAAATTTAAGGTGAAGGATATGATGGAAAATGATGAAAATACATGATGTTGGGTGGAAGATATATTTAAGCCCACCACTAGCAAGAGTTGTGATGAAGTATCTCTATAGGACTTCAAAGTAAAAAAGGAAGATTTAGGGCTAGCCACCAACATCATGGACATGAAAGTTTTTGACTCTAGAAATAAAATAATATTAGAGAGGATCTAGAAAGACTAGGAAGAGAAGATGTATCTAAAATAGTCTTTGAAGTAGGTGGCTAAGTATATTCACGCCATACAACATCGATACCCTTTGTTCTTGACCAAATCTCTTGTGAGTATAGATACAAGGTCTCATGTGAACCAAAAACATTTGGATTAAATTCAAAGGGATAGAGCGGTGTGAAAAATATTTAATGACTTGATAGACAATATTTCCCAAGAAGGGGTAGCTATATTGGCATCCTTCATCAGACCCACACACACACACTCATAGTCACCAATGAACTTGAAACAAATATTGTGGCATGCGAGTAAGAGAAAACCTATTGGAATAAGGATATTTTATGTATGGAAGAAGTTAATATCTATAGTGTAATGAAGTTCTTATCATAGAAACCAATCATGGAACTCAATGATAATTTATTTTACATCTCCAAAGAAAATGCAGAATGGAGGATCTATATTATAGAAAATGAGATGGAAGAATATTTTGAGCTTCTTAAGGAATTGGAGTCTATTAAAGATATTCTGAGAAATGACATGAGGTTCATAGATATTAAATTAATAGAAAATAAGGAGAGGGATGAAAAGAACACCAAACACATAATTGGATCCTTTAAAGAGAAGATGCATATCTTGAAGGAGTCTAAGGCTATCTGAGTCACATATTTTTTGAGGGTGTCAAAAGTTGAATCAGTGCTGATCATTTGTCATGACCATCTTTAGCTCCATGAAAATAAAGTAGCACATATACAAAAGGATAAGGAGATATGAAAGAAATACATAGAGCATATTATGATGCCTAATTAGTAGGTCTTGGTTGAATTTACGATGACATATAAGGATTGAAGTAACAAATGTGGAGCTTCAAAAACCCAAGAGAATCCTAGAGAATCCTCTACCCCAACCACTAGTTGGCACATCATTCCAATGATCAAAGAGCCAATAGGGCCATATCTTTAACAAAATTTAGTTTATTACATTATTGAACTTTCTTTTTCATAATTTACTTTGAGGGAGTTAGTTTTAAGAACTAAACCAGCCTTGTGTGACTATAATTTTTTTATTTGAAGACTTTATGGGGGTCAGTACTCTAGTTTATGAAAGACATAATTTATTTTAGTATTATTTTTATTATAATTTAAGACTTCATAACAAATCCAAAATCTATTGGTTTTATATAGCTAATAACTACTATTCTTGAAACAATTAGTTTTTGAATACATGTATTTGATTTTGGTGGGGATTGAATTATATGTGACAGTGATCTATGCCTTTTCTATTAATATTTTATTGTAATCTACATGACAAATAATCTTTGTAACCAATCAAGTTTCTATACTTTTTATCAGTATTTAGTTAGTTGGCTTGTTATTGATAAAATTAACCTAGATTTGTAGCATTCCTTTTGATTTGGAGTAGTAATGGGATGGGTGACCTCTTGAGAAGTCTTGATGCTTCATCCCTATGAGAATCACCTAGATACAATGAGTGCTAAGTGTTCCATTCATTGTCATGAGAGATGGGTTCATGTGAAACACTACTCATGAAACATGGGTCAATGAGTTTGACTAAAAAACTACATAGTTGAATCTTGATAGCAATATCACAATTTAACTTGATGTGGAAAATATCTCTTACTTACCACTTGATGAGCTTAAGGGGGTTTCTAATGAATTGCTCATAAGGAACAACACTTGGTCGAGATTTTGCAAATGAGGTTCAAGAAAAGTGAGTTTAACCATTGAGGAAACTTCATAGCTAAGTGCACTCAAGTTAGAGTAGTATTGGGATGGGTCACTTCCTGGGAAGTCACAATGCTTCATTCCTATGATCATCACCTAGATCCAATGTGTGTTAAGTGTTTCATTCATTCTCATGAGAGACAAGTTCATGTGAACCACTACTCATGAAACATGACCTAATGAGTTTGACTCAAAAATTATACAGTTGAATCCTGATAGAAATATCACAAATTAAATTGTTGCAGAATATATATCCCACTTAATAATTGATGAGCTCAAGGGAATCTCTAATAAATGGTTCATAAGGCACAACACTTGTTGAAGGTTTCACAAATAAGGTTCAAGAAGAGTGAGTTCAACCATGGAGTAAACTTTGTAGTTAAGTGTGCTCAAGTTGGAGTAGTATTGTGATGGGTGACCTTATGGGAAGTCACAGTGCTTCACCCTTGTGATCATTACCCAAATCCAATGAGTACTAAGTGTTTGATTCATTCTCATGAGAGATGGGTTCATGTGAACCACTACTCATGAAACAAGGATCAGTGAGTTTGACCTAAAAATAGTAATCATTTTAGTAGAACTTGCACCTTTAAATGTAGAGAGTCTAATTGTGTGTAAGTAGCTCAAACTAATAGTAATAGATTTATTTGTAAGGAGTGGGCCTAGAGTCAAGTAATTATTAATTAATTAAGAAAAGTAATATATATTAACTACTAGCACCAAAAGATATAAGAGAATATTTAAATGATGAAGAATGGAGAAAGGCCATCTAGGAAGAGATCAACCAAATAGAGAAAAATGAAACATAGACCTTGGTGACCTAGCTAAAGGACAAAAAATTCATTGGCACAAAGTGGGTATTTAGAAACAAGATGAATAAGGATTTAGAAGTAATACAAAATAAGGCCAGTCTTTTTTGCAAAGGGTATGGATAGGAAGAAGGAATGGACTATGGAGAAATATTTGCACCCATGGAAAGACTGGAAGGAGTCAAGATATTCCTAGCCTTTGTGGCCTATAAGACTAAAACAAGCACCCATATATGGACTAAAACAAGCACCCAGAGCTTGGTATGAGAGGCTAGACTCATACTTAATCAAGATTGTATTTGTGAAAATGAGCGACAATAGAAACATCTACCTAAAGAAGGAAACTTGAATTGGATTGTTGATTGCTAAGATATTTGTGGATGACATCATCTTTGGAGGAGAAGACAAGATGAAAACATAATTTTTAGATGTAATGAAGAAGGAATTTGATATGTCCATGATTAATGAATTGAGTTCTTCATTAGATTACAAGTCTTCCATCTAAAGGGAGGGACCAAATCGGTAGGCACCCCAATGGTGACCAGTCATAAATTATCCAATGGGGATGAGAGCACGAAAATGAATGATATTCTTCACCAAACTATGATTGGTAAACTATAATATGTAGTGCATAGTAGACTAGACATTGCACAAGTTATTGGGATAGTGGCTATATTTCAAGTCAATCCAAAGGAATCACACTTGGTCATTGTGAAAAGGATCTACATATACCTTAAAGGTACATAAGAGTATGGTCAATGGTATCCCCACCTTGGCAAATTTGAGATCAATGTCTTCACCGATGTAGAATGGACATGACACATACATGATAGGAAGAGCATGACTAAAGAAACATTATTTCTTGGAGAAAGGTTAGTGGTTTGGACTAGTAAGAAGTGACCTACATATCACAATCACTAGTAGAAGCATAATATGTAGTAGTATTGAACTTCACACAGGTTATTTGAATCAAACAAATACTTGGAAGAATTCAAGAGAAAGTAGAAGAATTGATGATTATCAACTATGATAACACAAGTAATAAACATATCAAAGAACCTCGTTATGCACTCTAAGAGAAAGCACATATCAATCAAATATAATTTTCTTAGAGAGAAGGTGCAGGAGAAAGAGGTAAGGTTGGAATATATACCAACTAAAGAACAACTAGTAGATACATTCACAAAACCTCTTCAAAAACATACTTTTGAGTATCTTAGAGAAAATTTGGGAGTATTACCCCTATTAAGCCTAAAGTAGAAGAAAGGGTCAGGCATCAATCATGATCTCCAATGGCTAATCATAAAGTGGATCAATGAAGAAGGTGGGACTACTCCATAGGGGGAGAAGTTAGTATGACAAAATATGGACATTTGGCATTATTGTCGAAGGGGGAGAAGTAAAAAAGTCAAAGAGGAGGAAAGTGCTAAGAGAAGAAAAGGTATAGAGTGCTAAGCAGGGTAGAAAAAGGTAGAACAAAAAAGAGGAGGAACATGATATAGGAAGCATAAAAAAGTGAAGAGAAGAAGTTAAGAAAGTAATGCTCAAAGAGAATGACATGCCAGAGAAGAAGCAGAAGAGGAACTTGAGCAAAGAAAGGGGAGAAGTACACAAGGGAAAGATAAAATAATTTAGTGAAGCACATAGATAGGAAATACACGCAATGCCCTTGTAGAAAGTGGCATCATCTTAGGGGGAGAGATGGATAAAGAAAATTAAAAAGGTTAGGTCATGATATTATTTTCTAAGTATGAAGTAGTCAATTATAGATGTGACAGAGGAATAGTTATCGAAGAAAAAGTGTTGAAAGTTCTAAGTGATGCCATCAATGCCAAAAGGGGACATTATTGGCATAACTATCAAAGAGACTAAGGAAAAAGACCATTGGATCTTACAACGATGTGACTAGTTGTGAATTGGTTGTCATTGATGTCAAAGGCTTAAGATATAATATCTATTCATACAAGGTTCAGACCTCCAATTTAATGTATGCACATGAGTGCATCTCCCATCCATAGTTGACAAGAGACTAGGTTATGACAAGCGAAGGAAGCCATAAGGACATTCAAACTTAGTCAAATTAGGCTAAGTATGTAAACACAAGTTGTAAGAAGTTAATGAAGCATGGAGGATGCAGAGACTAGTGGTCACAAAGAGTGTTTTGAGACATGGAAGATGGATGATTACAAAAGAAAGAAAGATGTGACTAACACGTCACAAAGGTGGATTACACTTGACATCCAAATTGATGGAGTTGGTACTATTATGAAGGGGGATACAAATGGATCTAAATTTGAATTATTTCCTAATGGACAAGCTATCAAAGTCATAGAAAATATGTGACTTATGTTCATTCAAGGTACATCTAACAAGAATGGTGCACAATAATGACATAAGTACATGCTAGACATAGACTAGGGAATTAAAATTTTGAATTCTCAAAGTATGGGTTGTAGCTGAGTGATCAAGGATCATAAAGAAAATAGTTATTTCAAAAAAGAAGATTATATTTCAAATCAACAAGAAAAATGCTAGAGAGTTGAGTTTTGTGTAATCTCAAAGATAAGTAGAAGAACATAGTGTAAAGGCAACCTGTGTTGACAAGAGCCAATGAGCTAATCAACAAAGTGACAAAGTGTGTTGTAGGCTACAAAACCAAGCACATTGTAGGGCCCATTTTCCGTTGCACCAAAAGCCATGACTGTTAGTGAACATGGAACACCACATAATTAACCACTTGTGGGCAGGGGAGCGCGTCACATCACCCAACAATCTCCCCCTCAACGCGCATACCAGGTGCTTACACGGGTCAGGAAGGCACCAGGGAGATTTGAACCCATGACCAGGCCAAAACCAGGTTCTGATACCAATTGTAGGGCCCATTTTCCATTGCACCAAAAGCCATGACTGTTAGTGAACATGGAACACCACATAATTAACCACCTGTGGGCAGGGGAGCGCGTCGCATCACCCAACACACATTATGCATTGTGTCTAAGTTGTAGAGTCGAGAGAGAGCGGAGAAAGTTGCAGACAAATCCAAGAAGCATCAAGGTGATATATATCTAGTTAAGTGAAGTGTGTATCTTACTTATATCAATCTCTCTATTGTTGTCTAATCACTACAACAACAAATCTTGTTGAGGTTGAACTATAACAAGTTCCTTGTATCAAATCCCCTAACAGGGTGAAAAATTATTTTGTGTTTTGAGCTCTTTAACTAGATCACTCTTAACTAGGAAATAATCTCACAAGTCTATTCAAAATCCCTTAATCGGGTGACACTTGACAGTGTCTTTGTAATCTTTTAACAAAGATAATCTCTTAACCAGGTGCACTTTAGGAGAGTGCAAGCTTTGTGAGGATCATCTTACACGCCATGCTTTTCACCCTAGTTAGTTTTCCATGAGATATATTTGTGCATTATGATATATTTGTGCATTATGTTATTCTACTTATTTCTTAATCCTAACTGGTTAAGTTGTTTCATATTTCAACAGACCACTATGAGTTAGCTTTGAAGATTTTTTTAAAAGTTATTACCAATATACTTATTCACCCCATCTCTCAATATATTCATCAATGAGCGGACAAAAAAATATTGTGATGTGTCACAATGTATGAATATATGTTGAGGTGCTAATTGGTAATTGATATGCATGGGTGAAGACGATTCTAGAAGAAGCTTGGAATTGGTAAAACACATTTTGACTATTCTTGGATTAATTTTATATGTAAACCCTGATACATATCAATGTGGTCAAGGGAAATGTATTATGTGAAAATAATATTGTAAGAGAGCACCAAGAATGAAATTTTAGTGAATGGTGACGATTAAGAGGCCAGAATGATGTTTTTATAAAGGATTATTCATATAATTGTAGAAGTAGTAATGGAGAGAATTTGTGTTGTCGTTGGATTGAATTTGATTAAGGTATTGTGATGTGTTAGAGTTGAGATTGAAGAAGTGTGTAGAGATTGAACAAAGTACAAAATTAGAGAGAAGTAGACATAGTGGATCTAATAAACAAGGAGTGCTACATCCAGATCAATCATCTTGTTATTTCCTAATAGTTATAATAGAGAAAATCTCTTAAGTGGTCGGACCTTAATTGATCAATGTGTATATATCCATTATCATGGTGGACACTCAAAAGGTGTTCTAAATCCTCTAACAAGGTAGATCCTAATAGATCTTATTGTATTCCTAACAATGTACAAGATCACTCCTAACAGGGTGAACCCTTAGAAATGATATTTCTTGCTCCTAAATGGAAAAAACTATTTACTACAATGAAGGGCTTGCAAGTGTCAACCATCCTATGTTTTTATCCCTCCAATAGAGGTTTCTGTGTAAAAAACAATTGTACATACTGGAAACAGTGTTGATATGAGGTTATGAGTCCTCAAGAAAGGGTCATATAAGGTGATATAATTCTCTCTTATATTACACTAGTTAGCTCTATTTTAATTAGTTTGTATTTTATTTATATTTGTTCAATTAGTATTGTTCATTCTCATTAATTTTCATCTTTGATTCAAAACATGGCTAATTTAGTAATTCTTAATCAACTCAGTGTATGGTTAACATGGTATAATTTTAGTTAACATTCTTGTGACATTTTTCCACTGAGTAGTTGTTTCTAGTAAATTTTCAATAAAATTGATTATGTTTACATGCATCCACATTGTCTCACCTATAGCCAAAGCTTCACGAATAGGAAGTAGTGTAGAATCATTTTAGTTTACTTGCCTTCAAACAATTTATTTAGAAAATTAACCATAAATAACCACTCAATGAAAAGTGTCACATGAAAATGATTAGAATCTTAACTAAAATCATACCATGTTAACCATACACTGAGCTAATTAAGAATTAATATATTAGCCAGATTTAAATCAAAGAGGAAATTTAATGATAAATGAACAATACTAATTGAACAAATATAAATCAAATGCAAGTAACTGAAATAGAGATAACTAGTGTAATATAAGAGAGGATAACATCATCGTATGTGACCATTTCTTTACTTTTACTCAGATGCATCGATTATCAATTTTATGCTTTGGAAGTTGTTGTTAAGGTTAAGTGGAATATTGGTAAAATCACTAGGTTACTTATTTCTACCGATTCACCTCCATGTAATCCTAAATACCAAACAAACCCTACACTATAAGTGAAACAACTTCAGCCTAGCATGTACCAAGGAACAAAACTAAAATTAAAGGCAACTAAATTAAAATTATTCTACACTACTTCCTATCCATGAAGCTTTGGTTATAAGTAAGACAATGTGGATGAATGTTAACATAATCAATTTCTATAAAAAATGACTAGAAACAACTGCTTGGTGGAAAAATGTGACAAGAAGCTTAACTAAAATCATACCATGTTAACCATATACTGAGCTAGTTAAGAAATATTAAATTAGCCATGTCTTGATTTAAAGACAAAATTTAATGAGAATGAATAATACTAAATTTAATGAGAATGAACAATACTAATTGAACATATATAAATAAAATACAACTAACTGAAATAGAGATAACTAGTGTAATATAAGATAGACTTACATTACCTTATATGAGCCTTTCTTGAGGATTCATAACCTCTTATGTACACTATTCTTCTTTCACTAAAAGTAACTACCCACTTTTATTCATCATAATAAGAAGTACAATAATAATATACTTGAACACTAATTGAAATCTATCACAAGATCTAATACTATATTCTCCATTCAACTAACTATCGCATCTGAAAGCTCCTTGATTTTAGAGGATAAATCTATAAGCAATAATCAAAAGATTTTACAGATTTATTTATACATGTCATCTCTTAGAAAGTGTTAGATTTGTTCTAAGATAAAAAAATATTATTAAAACAAAGCTAAAAACATAGAACACTCAATAAGATTCAATCATGTATCATGGAACATGTGGCTGGATAGGTACATGAATTTTTCTCCTACTTACTAGCAATTAAAAATTATTGTGTCAAACTATACATGGAAGTAGAAGCCCAAAAGTATTGTGCTCAAGACATGTTAAGAAAAACAATTAAGTATAATGCAAAAATTATGTAAAATCTCTCATGTAGTGGTTTAGACTTTGGCACCAATAAGTTCTTAGTTGACTTCTAAGTATTTTCTAAGGCTACCACGAGCTCTTTAACTTTGATGTGATTCCCTTTGTGGAATGTTTGCAAAAGCAAATGTGTTGCATTGCATAAGTCATGTGACCTTTTGAAGATATGGGTTTATTTTGTTTTAAAAAATTTGACCGATTATTTTGTTTTAAATTCAATTTGAATTACTTTTTATATAATTTAATTTTATTAATATATTTTTTAAAGTCTAATTATAATCATTTTATTTTAAATTATTATTTAAAAATAATTAAGAATGGAAACGTGTTATAGCTTGTTAGTATTAAAGAAGAACTAATAAGAAAAAGAGGAGCAAAAGCTCTTCTAGATTCAAAACCATTCGTAGGCTTCTTATAATTGGGATATCATTGCACTTTTATATGATCTCCCCTCTAGAACTTTTAAATGTGAGTTTTTTTGGTTTCCTTTTGAACTTTAAGGTTGTGTGTTTGAATTTGGGTAATAATCATGACAATAGTTTTGTATATATCTAAACTTGCTTTTCAATTATGAATGAAAAAATACATAAAATAGAATAAAATATTAATAAATAAATGATAAGTCTTAATTTTTATTATTATAATTCAACTATGTTTGTATAATGATAAATATTTGCATGAGCTAATATTTATTGATATAGAAAATTTATTTCTCTTCTATTGTTATTTCATTTATTGTTAATAATTGCTCTTGATTTATAAATTCATCTATATTTTATCCTAAATCAAGTTTCAAATTGTATAAATGATATAAATTAGATATATAGTTATGAAAATGATCCTCAAAACTTTAAAACTCATATTCAAATTCAAATTAAGACTAACCTTTGCTTTCTTATTTGACCATTCCGAATTTATTAGAAAAATAAAATATTTTATTCATAATCTTAAAGAGGTATTTAAAAATGTAGTGTTCGTTCATTTTGTAGAATCTATATCTTAACTTCTTAGTTACACAATAATTGACATTGTGGTTTAGGACATTTAACAAATATGATCTAATGCCTTTAGAAAAAAAATGTTGTTGACTCAATATTCTTATTGGATTTCACACGAGGGAATATTTATTTGTTTCTCATTAAAAATCTGAGCAACATGGCCAAATATTTTATGTTAAGATAGACATAAAATGACCACTACAAAATAAAAACCAACATTCAAATATTTATAAAGGTCAAATCTATGCATCTAGATTATTACTCATCTTGTTAGATGTCATCTAAGAGAAATATGAAGATTTGAATAAATCAATTAGAGATTTTATATAGTAAAAAATTGGATGTCAATGCTGGTCTTATTGTAGCTTCTTGGGCTTAGTTTATTTGATCAAAATATAAGGATGATTTGAGAATTATTGACCCTATAAATCAAGGGTTTTGCCTTGTTGCAAAGTGGATTATCAAATATGCAAAGGGGGATGAGCCTTGGAAATACTTGTTTATACGTGGGTTTCTCATGTTGCACAATTCATAAAAATGGCAAGACTTTTCAATTGGTATGATAAAAAAAATTGCCCCCTTTTTCAAAATCAAGGCCTATTTTCGTTTGCAGACAATTTGGAAGGTTTGGCCACAAACTTGTCATTTTCTTCAATATAATGGTTCTTCTCTTTAACATAGTTTCAACTTTGTTTCATTGTTAATCTAATATAATAAAATTTTCAATTACTACAATCATTATAATTAATGAATAATTATAATTTTATTAAGGTTCACATGGTGCACAATGCCTAGTTCGAATTGTTAAATTGTTATATAATTCAATCTCCACTCAATTTCCTTACACTCAATAACCCACTTTGATAAAAAAAAATTATTTACAGTTTTATCAATAACTTATTTGAAAACTACAAATCACCAAATATTATTACCATTCTAAAATTTAGAACTACTATATATTACTATTTAATGTTATTAGATATTCTAACATATACATAAGTTTGTAAGAAAAATGGAAAAATGATTTTAGATACTCATTCTTACACTAGAAAATGTCTAAAATTGGCGAAGTGATAGGTTCAAAAAGCATGTCTAAATGATTATATTATTTGTAAACAAAGTATGAATAGAGGAAAATAAATTCAATTTTTTATGTGCTCTCTATCAAATATTCTATAATTGGAATTGAGATTCTTATTCTACCATCTTAAATAGTAAGCACCTTATTTATGCACAAATTATGGATTAAATTATGTTGACTTTAATGTATTTTTTATGGTATGACCTCATATGACATTTAAAGGATACTTAGATTCAATTATGGGTCATGTATCATCTCGATTTTAATTAAAATCTAGATTGGTCCTTATTTCATAGTGTGCTCTCCTTTTCATCCAATCCCAAAATTTATTTTGTCACTCGTGCCCAAGATGTTCTTATTTTTGGCCTTCATGATATGTTCCAACCTTAGATTAAGTTGGTTCTGCATTCCCCACATATACCCTATATTTTTGGCACCTAGATCAAATTTAGGGTCATTCTCCCAAGCACATGTCCCCATTGGCGACATGTCCCTGAGAAATGGGCCATAAATTTGGCTTAGAGATCCATCCCATGGTTTTGGTGGAAAAATAGTCTTTATGGTCATCCTTCTTAATATTTAATCGCCAAAATTAAGTAAGATGTAGAAACATCGTATCTCTCCTTATTTTGGCATCCATGATTCTATTATCAAGAATCAATTATTGTCAAGATATTCTAGCAATCAAGCATTCAAGCTACAAGTGCAAGAAAGAAAAACAAGAAATCAAGAACCATCAAGTTCAAACATTCGTTCTTCTCAAGAAATCAAGTTATTTCCTTTCACAACTCTAGCTTCTCTCCCCATTGGAGGTCAAGAAAAGGAGTTTTTTCATCTATCAACAAGATCTACATCCACCTACTTTCATTCAAGTCATCTCTCTTCTCCTCAATCAAACATTGCAAGGAGAATTACAACATCTATTCCATAAAGTTTTATCTTTTATAATTTCCTTTTGGGTTTTTGTGTTTATTGAAAACTATTAAATCAACATATTTGATCACATTCAAATAATTATTTACATTATTGAGGTATGATATGCTTCATTTTCTAGATCTAACCTTTGCTACATGACAATGTGTTTTCCTTTATTTCATTTCATTTCAAGTTTTCTACCTAAATAAGGGTTTGACTAAGGCAAACCCTTTTATTCAACCTACTTCCCTCTTTTTTTTTTTTTTGTAAGAATAGGTTGTGGAGTTGTCAGACAAGATCTACAAAGGTTAAGAACAAATGGACAATTTGTGGAAAATTTAGTTAGAAACACTAGGGACAAGTTGTCATTGTCATCATGTTCCAACTAAATGTCACCATTGTTTTCATTCACATCCCCAATGTTTTGAGCTCAAATTTTAGTCACATTTTAGAGTTGTCTTCTGGTGTCCATTTATGTGCATTTTAGCTCATTGTCTATCTAAATCAACATGATTTTTATAGTTTTTCAATAACTTGTCTATTTAGTCATTTATATTATATCATCTTAGAATTTCCACCTTTTTTGCTTTCATCAATCACATATTTAGTGAAGTATTATTGTCACCATTTAGCACTTTAGTTACTTCTCGAGCTTGTTGGAGGAATCTTATTTCTAAATGTGCAATTTGAAAAATTGGAGGTGAGTTACCCTATATGTACATTGGTTTCTTTTTTCTTTTGTACACTCATTGTACACATATGTTGCATGCATACAAACATTTCTCCAACTTCTTTTTTTGAACTACGTTCTTTTATGGAAGTTCTCTCATATAATGGAAATTTTCTTAAGAATTTGAAGAACCAAAATTCATATCTATTTTCCTTGTTATGTTGTAGTGAAACCACTACTTTTTGATAGACCAATCACCTTGACAATTATTAAAGCACCCTAATGGTTGTACAACCTATTTGAGATGGTGTACAAGACAATCTCATCAATACTGAGATCATCACTATTAATTTTAAAATTGTCTCTCACTTATAAAAAATTGTTTTATCACTCAATAAATAATGATTATTTACACATCTAAATGTTTATTTTTAATGGCTCAAATTTTCCAGTTTCTCTGAGATAAAAGAAATTCAAAAGTTACAAGAAAAATATTGATATTGATTGTTCATCTTAAGATCCTCCTTTATTAAACAACCTTAAGAGTTTATAATCTTGATACTCACAAATTGAAACTAAATGGAGGAACCATTATTGTATCATACATTTTGAATAAACCTTTAAACCTTGTCATTCCATTCCACATAATTGGCTATGCAACCATAAATATCATAAGTCACATAAGGAGCACATTCTCCAATATGACTTATAAATAGAACATAGTTTCTACAACAAGTAAATTCTTGATATGCTATTAGGATTCAACTCTATAGACATTGAATCAAACTCATTCACCCATGTTTCATGAGTAGTGGTTCACAAGAACACATCTCTCATGAGAACAAACACTCATTGCATCTAGGTGAAGCAACCAACCTTTGTGGGAGGTCACTCATCCTAGTACCCAAGTATGCTTAGACATCGAGTTTCTTTGCATTGTACATACATTCACAAGCACATCAAGTTAATGTAAGATTCTTATGAAAAGAATGTTAGGTGATTAGTGGAAAGTAGCATATTGAAAACTAGAGTAATGCATACAATGCATGTCAATTGAAGAATGGATACATTATAATACATATGCATATAGTTAATGCAAACTAGATAATGCATATAGGTAATGCTAGATCAAAGAACACTTACATTGATGACAAGTTAGCAATTCATATAGTAAATGTAAACTTAACAATGCATACAATCAATGCCAACTGAACAATGCATATATTGATGACAACATAATAATGTAGTTAGTTACTTGAATGAGGCAATGCATTGAAATAGAGGTAATATGCAATTGAGTATATGTAGGGTGTTAAAAACATGAATGACAAATTAAGAAATCACACATGTAGTGTAAAGTACACAGAGGAGATCGAGGGGAAGCATAGTGGTTGCTGAGGTTTTTTTTTAAAAACACACTATGTGGAAGACAATGATAAACAAAGACAAGCCTCAAGTTTAAAATGAAAGAGTGGAAGAAATTGTAGAGACTCACAAATACTAAAACAACAAGTAATGATTAAAATTGACAATCTATTTGTTTACCATTTCCTCTAGCTATTTATTTTTTATACATCACATTATTTATTTCTAATTATTTCTTTCTATGCAATAGTATATGGAGACAAATACATGTTTCCAATTGTGTATATGCAGGGTGTCAAAAACATCAATGACAAATTAAGAAAAGACACAAGTAGTGTAAGCTTAGAAAAGGAAGTCGGTAGGAAGCATATGTAGTTGGTGAAGTTTTCATAAAAATACTATGTGGAAGACAATGATAAACACAAATAAAGCCCCAAATTTAAAATGAAAATAAGAAGAAATTGGAGAGATTTACAAATACTACAATACCAAGTAATGATTAAATAGACAATGTAAACTATTTCTTTACCATTTCATCTAGTTATTTATTTCTATTGCATTACATACAACAATTTAAAATCAGAACAATTGAAACATACAACTACGAGCAGATGTAAATAATCAAAAACAACATAAGAAAATCATCACAAACCCTAAATGGCAATTAAATAAAAATTTACAATTTTCCTTTTAGATTTCCTTTAATTTTTTGAAAACCCACAGAAACCCCTTTTGTAAAATGAAAAATTAGTGAGTACAACATCAAGGAATGATTAAATCATACTACATGCAATGACTTGGGTAAGTATGTTAAAGACAATGATAAACACAAAGAAACCCCCATATTTAAGCCAAAAAATGGAAGAAACTATGGAGATTCACAAAAATCACAATGCTCGAGCAATGATTAAATTGACAATGAACAATATTTCTTGACAACCTCAAATCATTTTGTTCTATCACATTACATGCAATTATTTTAAGCTAGTATGAATGAAATATACAACTAAAAGCACATGAAAATCATAACAAAAACTATTTTTTAAAAAAAAATAGCGAGATATTACTACTTCGTGATTTGTCACCTCAAATGTAGAAGAAGAACAATGTTGAGCGAAGATCCAAAGATGGAAGTGGCGAGAAGTGTTGGCAGGAGCTCTACGGGTGACTTCTACACAATAAAAATGAACTAGTTTAGGGTTCCTTCACCTTAGTAATTGGATAAATTGTAGGTGGTAACGTAGCATATTGTGAACATGCACGTGTCAAGGTGATTAGGTTTAGGGTCGATTGATGTTGAGTAGGGTGCTAATATGGGTGTAATAAGATGAGGTTTTGATTAACATTAGGGATAAAGTGCTTTAATTAAAATGACCCCTTCACCACATTTTCTACATAGTAGACGGATTCGCATTATAAAGTGATTATTCATTGACACAAAAGTAATTAGTAATCGGATATATTCTATTTTTTTATTGGGCAATAACATGACGATCATTGGGTGGTCTACGTGTCAGGTTCCGGGTGAGTGTTTTAAAATGACACTTTCCAATCGTTTTGCACTCCATGGCTTCTACAAAGAGATTTGTAAATGTCAAAACATTAAAACCTTAGCTTTAAGCTATTGAGCCACCTATAGAAGTACACCAAAAAAATTGGCATAATTCATTTTACAATTAGAAAATTTAGATGTGTGCATTAGCCTAAACAACTAGTAGAACTTTCCCCACATTTTTAACATATTTGCAAAACCTTTAACAAATATTCTAGCTTTATAAATTATTATAAATTATTCATTATGATATCCTTATACTACCATATAGCACCTACCCCTTCCACCATATCCACCCTATATAGCACCTACCTCTTCCACCCTATCTAGTATCTCAAGAGCTTATTCCTATACATCTTCCTCACTTTCATGGGCAATAGTACTAACCATGCTCTAAAGAATCCTTAACATGCCCTTCAACCATGTCAAGTACCCCAAGATATCGTTACTACCTACCTATGTTTCTTCTGCTTTTCTATGCCAAAGCTTGTGCAAGTACTGTGCACCAACCTTCTTCAGAAACATCAACATGGCAGAACTGAGATTTTCAGGCTTAGTTACCTAGAGCATTTGCTCCCAAAACGACGTAATTTGTGCACCAGAAAACATAAATTGGTAGGTAATACATATGATCCATTCCCTATGTTGATCATAGTTCAATGCTGTTATGAAGTCTTCTCTGACACGTCCTATCTTGAACGGGCGGTAGCATATTCTTCTCGTTTCCTGGATTGAACTTCTTCATCATCATTCGTCACACGTTCTTCTTTTTCTTGGTAAATGCGTCTGAGCAACGATAAAACTATTTTGATGCTTCCAATGCAAAAACAGCTGTCATTTCCAAATTCCAAACACGTTCTTCTCTTAAAAAAATCTGCACCAGCATTTTCCCAAACGTTCTTCTTCAATTGACTTCCAATCAAAATGGCCCGAATTTGCTATTACAAAATTACGATTACTCATCAACAAATACACAGAAATTAGACCGTTCATTTTTGTTGTGACATAAGAAAAATCCAGATATTAGACCGTTCATTTTTGTTATGACATAATAAAAATCCAGATCCCCATCAAGACTAACTGCTTGATAAAGGTGTTTTGGGGAAAGAAGAGCATTCTTGAATTCTGTTTCTTTGATAGATGAGAATATATTATTGTTCAGTCATTCTCAAGAAATGGGGACTGAATATTCCTATACTTTGGCTTCTATTCAGACGACAAAATCTGGTTTGCAGGAGCGTAATATCCGAATCAACAGATTGTATAACTAAAATAAGAAAAGGAGAACGTACCTTCTTGTTTGGTAAATTTGCAGTTACTTGGAAGTTCAAGAAGTTGAAAGAAGTAACTTCACCTTGGCTTTCTCACATGTTCATCATGGACCAGATCAGATCAGGCATTAATTTCGCTGTTTAAGGCCCAAATTTGATCAGTAGACGGCAGTTTATCTAATACTTACCTTTTATAATACTACATTGTCTGAATACAACTAGTTTGTTCCTATCATGTATGAATGAATGAGAAAAGAGCATATGAAGGGTATGGACATGTCTTGTTGCTTAGTAATACTTGGATAGACGTTTCCCATTACATTCAGTTTCTCCAATACTATCTATCCAGCCACTTCTGAAAAGAATGTAGCTATGATATATGAGAGATACGGATGTATTGGTGCATTGTGAGACTTGTGGCCATTACATTCAAATTCCATAGGTAGAACTTAAAAATACCCAGATCATACAGTTCATCCAACACTACCTTTAATAATACATGCATTAACTATTGGTTTTTCATGGTAGTTTTAAAGGTAGAGCTTTAAATGAAAAATGGTAGAGCTCAAACACCAAGAATATTCAGATTTCAATTTTGATCTAGAAGAAAAACTGAAGATCAAAGAAATGTGAAAGAAAATACTTCCGAAAAAGTTTCCTACATAGATATATTCTTATCTATACCTCAAATCAGACTCCATGATTCACCATGGAGTGAAATGAACTAAAGAAATTTAACAGCTGACCCAGATTTGGACTATCATCCAAACAAAAAAAATGATTGAATTCCATAGGAAAAACTTTTCAAGTCCAAAAACATTCAGTTTCTCCAACACTACCTTTTATAACACATGCATTATCTGGATATGGTTATCCAGCCATTTCTGAAAAGATTGAAGTTATGATGTATGAAAGATATGGATGTCTTGTTGCATTCTAAAACTCGTGGCCATTACATTCAAATTCCGTAGGTAGAACCATAATACGCAGATCATACAAATTTTCCGACAATACCTTTCATAATGCATACATTAACTAATAGTTTTTCATAGTAGTTTTAAAGGTAGAGCTTAAACACCAAGAACATTCAGATCTCAATTTTGATCTAGAAGAAATACTGAAGATGTGAAACAAAATACTTTGAAAAAGGTTTCTACATAGATATTTTCTTATCAATACTTATAATCAAAGTCCATGATTAATCATAAAATGAAATGAACTAAAAAAATTAAACAGCCATCCCAGATTTCGACTATCATCCAAACCAAAAAAATTGATTGAATCCTAAGACCAGAGGAATTGTCCCTTGTGTGATTGTCCTTGCAAGATGATGAAAGTTGTGTTAAACAATTGGCCAATACAGAACTTTCTTAAGGCAGATAACTGTAGGACCAGTTGACTAATATAGATGATGGAAAATCTTTACGCCATTACAGGCTAATTATAGATCAGTGAATGTGATGGGACTCTTTTTTGACAATGTTTGGCGTGGCTTCATTCTAGAAGCTTGTTTCCTCATCTGGGTCTGATGTTTCTCTGGTACACATAATATAGTTAAAAGTTCAAACCACAACATGATGGCTTGGTCCACACTTTTGGAAAACAAAGAGTGAGATCAAGAGACTTTTTCCTTTCATGGGCCATTTTCTCCAATTTAGTTTTCCACCATTGAATTGCATGGCCAATCATTCAGATTGTCACACAAATACATCTAAACGAAGAAGACAATTGCAGAGAATTCTGACAACTGCATACCAGCAAAATAAGTATAAGAAATCTTCCTTTTTAGTCGTTTATCTCTTGTATTCTAGTGCACCTCAACAAATGATTCTCACAAAGTAACAAATGATCAACATTGAAGACGACAAAGAAAAGAATGAAAACGCAAAAACCATAAGATATCTTTTTATCCAGACATCCAAACAAATCTCAGTTACATAATACATTTTCAATAAGAAGAGACTGAAATCAATGGCTGCCCATGGACTGTAAAAGATCATACTCATATATAATGTTCAGCAAACTGCATATAAGCAAACTTGTCAAACAAACCAGTACACATAAACCCCAAACAACTTCCATGGATATGTATTAAGTATATCCATTGCTTCTCAGATGCATATAAAAACCAAACCCTTTTCTCCATTGCTTATCTGAGAAGCTCTTATGGGTACCTACTATATAATTTAATTTACAGTCTGCAAATATATTGCACCCATGAAATGAAACAACCAAATTGAACCTCCAAACAAAAGAAAAGAAGATCTAAATAAGGCCGTCTCCATTTTTCTTTTCAGAGCCAGACCACTGAATTTTTTTCCTTGGCCTGAGAATCTGATATGGGAAAAACACTGAATCCAAATCAGCCGGCACAAAGAAAAAATCCCTTGCAATTTTTTCAGGCTTCCGCTTAACTCTAGGCCTTGCTTTTCTTGGTGCGGGAGGACATTCTAGGCATTCCGGTATCTTGTTCTCCTGACCCTTGGGTGTCTCACAGCCTCCATTAACACAATCTTCTTCACTTTTCTTGCTGTTAACACAATCTTCTTCACTTTTCTTGCTCTGAACAAAATCTTCTTCACTTTTCTTGCTATGAACAAAATCTTCTTCACTTTTCTTGGTGCGAATAACTGATCCCTCCTTTGAACACTTTGTCAATAAGGGCTTCAAAGATAGGATCCCAATGTCAATATCTTCACTATCAAATGAATCAGGATCTGCCTTTCTTTTGCCAATACCCATTTCTGCAAAATTTCCTATTCTCAAAATAGCATCAGCTGATCTGCAAACAAAAGCCACCCAAAAAAAGGCTACAAAACCCCTCAATTAGGAATTTTCAGCACTTCAAGCTCTGAAAGGTGAAGTCCTTTTAGATCTGAAGATTTCTTTCTTTGGGCTTTCTTTTCCCAGAAATAGTACCGAACGAATAGGATGCAGTTGAGATTGGGAATACTACTCAATCATAGCTGAAAATGACCTGGAGATTGACGATATATAGAGGATATAAAAATATGGGTGCGTATGCAAATAATTTGAAGGAGTGAAGTCAACAAGTATAGCGGACAATAAGGCGAATAGAATGGAATATCAGGAACAACCCATATGCAAAGGCACTCCGATCAATACAATGGCAATTTCAGACGAGTACAATAGAAGATCTCGCATTCAATGATCCAGCAAAGGAAGGAATTACAGTCCATGGAGGATTTGTGGATGTTGTTCATGGATTACATATAATAATTTGGGAAGGAAGAAGAATGAGAAGACTGATTGGTAAGGAATTGTAGCAGCAAAAGTGGTGAACTGAAGGAAAAAGCTAAGGAAAAGATGTGAGGTGGGAGGGACTTTCAATGATCTTACCAGTTCAGGATGGAAGGCAGTCAGTCAACCCTTTAATGCTGTTCAAATCACAAATCACCGATAATTCCATGTCGCTTCCTTCTCGAATTCTCATTAATTTATTTCTTTGTAATCATGGCCTTTTGTGTATTCCGTGCATTCATTACTTGCAACTTCGTGACGCATATCATTCTTCTTAGGTTTACCGTATTGAGTGGAGGTTTTTATAATCTGTATGCCGTAGGTCCACATGGGGTGTATGAACTATTTTATACCTGCTTTTGTGTTGGCTCAGAAGGCCTATCATTTCGGTTACAAGGTGAAGTATACAACATCAATTCTTAGACTTAATATATAGATAGATTAATAGATATACATTCTCACAATATCACTTCTTTGGACTTAACATATATAAAGATATAAAGATAAATAATTAGATATAAGAAAGAGAAAAGGTAATTTCATATTTTCATTTATGTATAATTGTTATTATTTAAATATTGCAAACTTTAATTTTTTAGACATGTAAATAGATACTTATCTATTTTTATATTTGATTTTGGAGAATGATATTTAATGAAGGGCTAGGATGCATGAGGCTAGATAGTCATTCCCCTTATTATTATGTATCCATGCACATTTTTAATTTTAACATATGGCCTATGGACCTTTGCTATGTTGGTGAAGTTGAAAGATTCTTAATGAGCCCACTAGGGATCAAGTCTTATTGAGTGCAAGACTCCAACATCATAAGAGATGAGACTATGATTTTGCCCTCTCCTCAGTTCTTGGCTCTTAACCAAATAGCTTCAACGTAAGGCTTTGCTCCCATATCAAGTAGCTAAAAGACCTTAAACGAAAATTCCTCCAGTAAAAAAATTCAAATATAGCATATTAAAGGGTGTTTAGTTTTTCATTTGTGTTTTAGGTTTGTTTTGATTAGAATATTATTCAAGTTATTATTTTAACAATGGTATATATTTGAACAAATTTAGTTCATGACAACACCACATCCAGATCTTATTATTCAATTTATTACCAAATATCAATCTTGGTATTTAGATCCATCATTTGTCAACCAAGTTTAAATCTATAGTTGTGGACTTTAGCGAAGTCAACTCATTCGTCAAATATGACTCACAAACTTTAGCAATTCAAAATAATGTTTAATCTTTTAACTAGCCATTTTTACATTGACTTAGTGCATGTTTGTATTGACTTATATGCTACTTTGTTATATTTAAAGTCATTCATTTGAAATTATTTGAAAGCATCACAGGCGTGCTCAAAATCATATTTAGATAGTGTTTATCATAGAGCGTTTATGAGAGAATCATGTAACTTAAAATAATTAAGGCATTATATCAATGCACATTATCCTAGGTTTATTGCATACTTGTTTATTATCATCAACGTTTATTCCAAAGTTGTTGATTAATTTGAAAGGGATTTGATTGAGGAGAACACAACTCTAATGACTCATAATTTGACCAAAGAAGTTTGCAAACACTATCAATCCTTTTACAAATTCATAATTAGAATATTAATGTGAAAATATCTAATGGTCAATTTTATGTTAGTTCATTGTCATGTTATAGGTTTGTATTCATGTGGTAGACCATTTAACACTCACTAAGATCAATCACTTACAAAGAAATCTAAACTAAAATGGAGCACAATCAATTTGTATAATTTGAGAAAATCATGTAAGGAGGCCCTAAAATTGATCCAACATATGGAAAATCAAATCTTGGCATCTTTTACATCATTTTACCACATTCAAAATCTAGATATCACATCCATATTTATTTATTTTTCTTAGGTAATACACCATTTGTCCTTTCTAGTTCCAACACATTTATCTAGCTTAATTGTGTTTATGAAAGATCACTTCTTATTCTTCTTATGCTCTCTTGCATCATGATGACGGACTACTTAGTGTGATTTGAAATGTTAACGGTAAAAAAATACACAGTAAGATTCAAAAACTTTTGTGAACATTCATGCAAGTTGTGAAAATACGATAGTTTTGGTTAGTTCAATTGTGATGTGACTTATTATATTATTTTATTATCTTCTATTTTTATGTGCAATTTCTTTATTTTCCCTTATATTTTTTGTGAAATTAAATTTCTTACACTCACTTGCAATTATCCTTCACTTGGGTTTTTAGATATAAAACTTTTGTATAAAATTTTATTTTAAATGATTAACATTTAGATCCATCCTCCACTATGATTTATTATTTTATTTTGATTATGGTTTGAGTGCCCATTCTTCATCACTTATCCTATCTCAACCTACTAGCCCTTGGATTTGACATTCTTATCATATCATGTATCGTGCAAGTTTTCTTTAGATTCTACTCATAATTGTCTTCCCAATTCGGATTTGTTTCTATATTTTCTTTCATCTAATCCATGTACTTGTAATTATTTTGAATTTTTTTTTTTTATAATATGGGACATGTCTTGTATGGAGGTGTTGTTTCATCATGTTTCTAATACCTCATACTTCATAGAGTCAGCTACCTCTTCTCTTATTTTTGTATACTCCCACATCACTTTCCCATGAGCTCCATGTTTCTTCTACTCTTTTGATGATTATTAATAATGATGGTTTGTTACCTTTGAGTGCCATGACCTCATCGTGCTTAAATTGATATTGTGATCCTTTAGCCTTAACCTCTCACATGATACATTTGGAATTTTCCTTCATGCTAAGCCTTCATACCTAAATAGTGAAAGTTATCCTTTATACATATCATGTAAAATTTCATTGTCTGTTTATATGTTTTTTTATCATTATATGTATCTTGCTTCATCTTTCCTTGAAGATCCTAGTGAGGTAGGTATAAATGTTTCACATGAAAATATTTTTCCTAGTTATACCTTCCAAACACAGGGTAATTTTGTTAAATACTTTACCCTAGAACAATATTATAGAGCTCTTCATCCTTTTGTATTTTTTAAGGCCTAATAATATTGAAGAGAAACTCTTTGAAGCAAGCTACAAATAAATATTACAAGATTTTCTTTTTTCAAAAAAAAAAAAAATATATATATATATATATATATATATATATATATAATACATTTCCCAAGATCTTCTATAATGAAATGAGTGCTCTTACACAACTGAAGAAGAAAATTAAAGCATATATATATATATATATATATATATATATATATATATATATATATATATATATATATATATATATATATATATATATATATATATATATATATATATATATATATAATCTTTAATATTTGATTTCATTTTACTTGTCTATTATTATAACAGAGGGATTTGTTAAATATTACAATATTAGTTCATTGTTGTGAAGACTTTAATAATCAGTGCATTATAATAGGAAGTACATAACACTTTGAAAAAAAATGGGGTTTAAGATCGTTAAAGGCTTGCACTCTTCTATTTAGCCTACATACATTCTTCACTAAAAAAATTGAATGTATTAGGAATAAAAAAATATTTTGGTTTGGTTGGAATCTAATAAATAAAAATTAGCCATAGTTCTAGATCTCAATTGTTGACTTGTGGTGAATGATCAGGGAAATATTGTACTCTTCTCATAAGGCATGGGGTTCAAGGAAACAATCCAAAAAAATAAAAATTTGGTTAACTCATCAAGCATTTTCAAGTTGACTTGACAAGCATTTTCCAAGGTTGACTCGTGAAGTAAATTTAGGGTTAAATTGTTAAGCCAACATAATTCATGTAATATTGTCTTAGGGTTAAGGTTTTCTAAAGAGAATATATAGCTTCTTACATCGGTATTGAGTTGTAAGGGAGTTGCAAACTGTAACAGGTTAAAGTTACTGGACAATAATATTGGACTCTCTATTTGGTGGGTGTAGACCAAGATTGGGTGAACCGTGTCAAATATTTGTGTCTTATATTCTATTTATGTGTGTTTTATTCCTTTGTGTTATTGGTTATATTTGCATGGAACACAAATTTATTATTTATATTCTTTCACTTTATAGTGTAAAAGAAGATAATTTATTATTTTTCCCATTTGTGGTTATTGAAAAATATAATTACTCTAACTAGAACGTACACAGGGAGAAAGTCATAATATGAGAAGGTAACACTACTTCAAAAGCTAGGGAATTTTTTTTATCAAATCAAAATGTCAAAGGACATATAGGTTCTTTCTTCCTTAACTAAGACATGTAGAAAATACAATAATATTATAAGAGGTAAAAAAAATTAAGTATCTCCTAAATCATTAACTTTCTTTCTATCTAGTCAAGCTTCCTAAGATACTTCTCAAGTTTTTGGAAAAGTATTTTGAAATTATTAGCACATTTTTTTGGCATTTTTAAAGGTAGATGTTGCATCTCTATCCTATGGTCATTCTCCTTTTTAATGCATTAATGTGAACATTGACCCTTCTAAGGATTTTCTTAATCACATAGTCTAATTTTTTGTTGGGTATACTTGACCATGAGGGTTTCTCTTTTTAGTATAAGAGATATTTTTCTACCGCTTACCAAGTTATAGATTGTCTAACCATATGCTTTCAAAGAAATCTTGTGGTAAAATACCCTTTGTGAGCATATTTATATGGGTAATTTTATTGATTTCGAGGATGAGATGGAGGAGGAATCAACATTGTGAGTTGTTATAAATTTGGTGATTCCTAATGGGTCATTCCATTGGGTCCTATTTCAATTGAACTTTCTTTTCTTTCTTCCAGACTATTAGTGGATTCTCATATGAATAATTTAGAAACATTTTCTTCTTCTCTATTTTTTTCTTTACGGTCGACAACATTTTTCCTCCTCCCTACCATTGTTGGTGATTTGGCTAGGGTAAGTTTATAGAGTTGTCATTTACAAAAACATATATCACTCATTTTGAGATCGAGCATAACTTACAGATAAGTTTGATGAAAGTATACTTAGAAAATTGACTAAGTATAGTGTAGAGATGGGGAATAGCTAGTTTCTTTTGGTGAGCTTTACTAGAAGCACATAAAATTATGTAGGCTTAAAGGAAGATAGTACAAAAATTGTGGTACATGCATGCAAAGCCACAGGAAGCAATGTTGAGTTTTGAATAAGTTATGGGCAATTTACGAGAGATAGATCTGCCAGAGCACAACACAATAATCATCAAAATGTTAGCATTTTGGTTAAAGAATAATTTTGGCTTGCCAAAATAGTTACTTAACAAGGTTGGTAAAACATCCTCGATGTTAACCCATGCGTGGAAAAACCTAGTTTGAAGATTTGGTAAAGTACAAGGCAACACAAGATTGGTTGGGTTAAAGACTTTGATATAAATGACTTATCTTTTAGTCTAGAGAACTGCGACATTGTATTTTGATGAGATAACATGTTTGTTTGTGCACTATGCATGTATGGTATAGATGCAAGCTTGATGTATTGAGCAGAGAATAGAAGTTGTAAGATTTTTTCGTGAAGGGGAACTACAAGGATTGATCAAATATTGAAGATATGGACACTAGTCAAAGTTTTTTGTATATATCTCTATAGATAGCTTGTACAATCATATATGCATGTTTGGTGGGCTCGACTTGCATTTTGTATTGTAATCACAACTCCTAACAAGGTTGAAGCTTCTAACATGGTCTAGTCCTCTAACAAATACAAATACACTATACAATTGTAATAGACTCCTAACATGGTCAATATCTTTCACAAGGTACTTTTTGATTAGTGGATCATTACCCATCCCCATCAGGATCTTCCCTTGGCCAGGATTCCCTAGTTAACAAATAATGGTGTTATGAGTTTCATTATGCTATGCTTATGTTTACTTTTCAATTTTATCATCTATGCAAGTTTAAAGATTGTTAATGATATCCATAGTTGGGAAAAAAATTGTAGAACATTGATTCACCCCCTTCCCCCTCTTAGTATTCCCTATTTCTAACATCCATTAGTTTGTGTCTTAAGTGGATAATGTTTCATTGAAGGTTGTTCAAAGGAGGAAGTGTATTCTTTTAAAATATAATTGTGCTTCCCATAGTTAGGTTGAGAGTGTCCATGATTGTGAGGAAGGAACATGGTTGGTTCAATTTTCCTTCTTGGTTGGTTTTTTAGCTTCTTAATGTCAAGGTGGAGCTAATATTTTACAAGAATTAACTTGTTTGAATGTATTCTTTGTCTAGATTATGAATATATTTCCTTTGATGTATTGGGTTAGGGGGACCCTTCAAAATCTACTTTAAAAGGTTACTTATTGTTTGGCTGAATTTTATTGTGTTAGTTATCTATTTGTTAAGATTGTTGGGATCCCTTAAAACCCCACTTTACCTTTAACTTTAAAAAATAGTATATTCATATGAAATAAAATATTTTTTATGTTTCCATGTAGAAATGTAGAGTAAAACAAAGATATGTATCTCTATCTTACGCTAAATAAAATGCTTTAACGAGTTTATAGATTAAATTGGAGAAACTTGTTGTATTAATGAAATCATATAAGCCTTTAAGGGCTATAAAAATATCTAGTACAATGAGAATTTAATGTATTCAAAGATATTGAAATGTGAAATTATGATCCACTTGTTACCTTGACAAAATCCTAGACCCTTATGGTAATGATTTTTAAAGAAGTGTTGCCATTATTGGCAAAAAGAAAAGACAAGGAAAGTAAAGCTAGCAGTGTATAGAACACTATCAGAGGTCAAAATGTTATCAGAACCCTCTAAGGTTTATCTTATTGGAGATGATAAGGACTATCGACTTAATAAGAAAGAAAAGTAAAAGATGGTTTATGGAAGGATCTAGAAACCCTAATTAGGCCAAGAAGCAAGAAAAAGAAAGTAAGCAAGAGAGATGAGAAGAGGGAGGGAGGGAGAGGGAGGGGGGGGGAAGAGAACAGAGAGGGAGAGGGAGAGGGAGAGGGAGAGGTAGAGGGAGAGGGAGAAGTAAAGGTTATTATCGTAATAGTAAAAGCGGTGACAATCAAAAGTAGAACAACACAATCATCTATTAAAAATAGAACAATATAGTAGGGTATGTGCAGGATCATGGTGTGCCAAAAAGTGGCGATGGGAAAAAAGTGGAGTTTGTAAATGTCTAAAATCATTTCAAAATCCACTTTGACTTTTTTCCTCCCATCTTGATACCAAGGCTAAAAAGTTAGGACCGAGCCTTTTCGGGTATTTGATCAATAATCAGATATTTGATTTCATATCAGGTATCCGATATTATATCGGGTATCAGATATCCAAAACCTGTAACATAGATTTAAAAAAAAAAACCAAGAGCTCTTTTTACATTGCATTTTTTTAGGTTTGAGTGTTAACCTCCATTTGAGTATCGGATTTCAAAACGGGTATTAGATAAGAGTAAGTTTTTTTTTTTTAAATGTTTTGAATGAATATTATTATAAATTAGTTATTTTAAATTGAATTTGTTAAAAATTAAGTTTTTTTAATAGAGATTGTTGAAATTTAGGTTGTTTTTAATAGAAATTATGTTTTTCAAATTAATAGGTATGGCTGACCCAAATGATGATACTGAGGTAGAAAACAATGTTCCTCATAACCCTCCACCAAATGACCTAGTACCCCCTCAAAAACATCCACCCAATGATCCCCTACCCCTTCAAAACCCTCCTCAAATTGAAGATTTGATATTTGAAAATCTTGTCGAATTAAGGGTTTTGCAAACCACATATAACACTATACCTGCATTGGCTCCCATGTTATCTAGTTTAAACACCATAGTGGATAATATTGAAACACTTACCAATGAACAAAAAATTTCTCTTTGTTGGCATGACCAAATGCATGCCATGTTTAATGATGGGTTGGACTATGATGAGGTTGCGGCCCTAAATATAACTAAAGATGATATAGTTAGCCTTTTTGTGGACCCAAAAATTGGTAAACAAGTAGAACGCACAAAGCCCAAACTATCAATTAAATGGTGCATAAATGAGGCTATGCGTGCAAATTTTTGGGATTGTTGGTGGATGGTTTTTGACATCTCTCCACACATCAATTTAGAGGTGCCATTTTATTTCATTAGAAAATTGTATGCCAAAATTATGTTGCACCTCAAGGTGAACTATTGGAGCATGAGGCCCGACATGGGTGTAGGAGGAGAAGCTCCTCAGGATAGACCCTTTTCCCAATGGAAGAAAGCTGACACTTTTGTCCCCCCTATTGATGTCTCCCCCCCTCCTCCAGTGCAACATCTTGATATCAATGCAGAGGCTAGCTCTTAGACTATTAGAGTCATCCATAGATTGAGTAGCCTATTGATATTCCAGGCTAGGTCATTGTTGCCTCCTCATGTTGATGATGTTGGCATGAGTTCATCATCGGCGAGTTCATCACATGTTTGTGTGCCCCATACTTGCATAACATGCAATAATATTTGTCTAGGTCCCGTAGGTGATCATTCTAAGTATCAGTTTATATTTGAAGAGGATACACCAAATGCATGTATAGAGGCTACACACCTTGAGGTGAGTGAGGAGGCACATGCAAAGGCATGGAATCCTTCTGTGTCGGTACATGTATAAATTTTTTTGTTACAACATATGTGATTTAAATATAATCTTTATAATAGAGTAATTTTAATTTTTAACCCATTTTGACTTATACATGTGTGTGATCTTCATTCATGTTTAGTTGATGACTGAGCAGGAGCTCAGACAGGTTGATAATGTCATGCTCTTGGCTATTTCATTTCGCCTTGAGACATCTATGGTATATTATGTTGCATTCTCATTATTTTTTCTATTTTATATTGGAGCATATATGATTTCTAATCTTTCTTTTCTCTTGCAAGTATCACCTGTCAATGCGGGGCAAAGTGCAGGGGATGAGGCACAACCCATTGACAAGGGAAAGGTAATTAGGTGCTTTTAAAGTGATTTAATATCGATGCATTCTTGTAAAATGTTTGTGGTAATGAAATTTAATTACATTATTTATTGTATAGGGCATGGCTACTGGTGATGAGTCTAGGTAGATTCCACGTCATAGACCCTCTAACATTTCCATTCGTTGTGAGACGCTATCGTATGTATAAGTATCATTTTTTTTGTTTTCCTTATTTTCATAAATAAATTCAAAATTGATTTTTGTGATATTAACAACTAGTATAATTTTGTATCTCATAGGAAACACATAGTGCACAGGAGGTTGGAAGCCAAAGTTTTGTATCTTTGCTAATGCAACCATTATATCTAAAGGAGGAGTCAACATAGGTAAGTTGTAGTTTGAATTCTTGATTATATGTTATAAATTTAGCATGCTATGAATTTTAATGTTATAGTTTAAGTTGTAGATTCATCTGACAAACATATTTGAACATACACAGGCCACAATCAACAAGGTTCAAGCATTGTCGATGACATATGAGAGGACTCCTGACCTACGTAGGAGGTCGACAAGAGAGGTATTTATGATGAAATTTTAATACTACAAATATTCATTAAAAAGGGATCATTATGAATTTGAGTAATTCAATGTTAGATACATAGAATCATATAAATTTAATAGTAGATAACTTTGGGTTTTCCTTTTTTGTTTATGTAGGAGGCATCCGATCCACCTAGTGCGGTGAAGAGGCTGCATTTTGATCATCCAGTAGTAGCATAGGATAGTATAGTTGCCATAGGATGTGTCATGAGACATTTTGAGATGGCATATGCCATGTTGTATACAAAAACATTGATATTATACACATTACACTGGCATGATCAGCCACATTTTGTATATGGATCTATGTATTTTGATATATATTTGCGTAATTTGTCCATGGATACATGAACTTGATATTTATTTGTGTAATTTGTCTATAGATACATGTGTTTTGATATATACATTTGTCATTTATGTGCATAATGATATACATATTAATTTAGTATAGTATTGTTCAATTTATCATGGATCATGTTTATTGTTCATGTTTATGGAATATCATTCATTTTGATCATGTTTGTTATATTCGATTCAAATGCAATAATTTGTGAATAAAATTTTAACAACCTTTATTATCAAATTTTGATGCAATGTTTAATTTGAAATAATCTCTACAATCCCTTAAGATGTCACTACAGTTCACCTGCCCAAACACACTTAGAGCACCTTGGAAATGAGATAGGTTATTGTAGGCCTGGACATGACCATCTTGTAGCATTCAACATTTCATCGATAGCCCCTAAAAGCTCTGAGTTATGACCCTTGGAAGATCGACCTCAAAATGCACTTAGAGCACCTTGGAGACTCTTCGATATAGGGTGGTCGTGAATGATGGAGGCTCTTCATAGCTAGAACAAGGGTTTCACTAGGGTTAATCCACCCACCTAGAGCTAATGGCACTGATGATTCGATTCCAAGATTAGTGGTTTCAAAGTTACATTGTGATGCACATATGAACTAAGGCACACTACGAGTTTTGGCATCAAGCGAGATTGTTGTGTCGAATCTCAAAAATGAGATAGGTTATTTTAGGCCTCAACATGACCATCCTATAGCATTCAACATTTCATTGATAGCCCTCATGAACTTCGAGTTATGAACCTCATAAGATCAACCTCGAAGTACACTCAGAGCACCTTGGAGACTCTTTGGTACAAGTTGGTCACGAACGATGTAGGCTCTTTGCAACTAGAACAAGGGTGTTACTAGGGTTCACCTGCCCATTCACGGTAATGGCATTGACAATTCAATGCCAAGGTTAGCGGTTTCAAAGTTACATTGTGATGCACCTATGAACTGAGGCAGACTACGAGTTTTGACATTGAGCAAGATCGGTGTGTCGAATCTAAACAGAATGTGATCTCTAAAAAATGAGATAGGTTATTGTAGGCATTAGCATAACCATCCTATAGCATTTTATGTTTCATTGATAGCCCTCACAATCTTTGAGTTACAACCCTCAGAAAGTCAACCTTGAAACGCACTTAGAGCACCTTGGAGACTCCTTGGTATGAGGTGGCAATGAATGCTAGAGGCTCTCTGCAGCTAGAAAAAGGGTTTCAATAAGGTTCACCTACCCATCTAGAGCTAATGGCACTAATGATTTGATGCCAACATCATCAATTTCAAAGTTACATTGTGATGCACCTATGAATTGAGGCACACTACGAGTTTTGGCATCGAGCGAGATCGTTGTGCCAAATCCAAAAGGAATGTGATATCTTGAAAATGAGATAGGTTATTTTAGGCCTCAGGATGACCATCCTATATCATTTGACATTTCATCGATACACCTCATGAGCTCTGAGTTACGACCCTCGAAAGATCGACCTCAAAATGCACTTAGAGCACGTTGGAGACTCTTCGATATGGGGTGGCCGTGAACGACGGAGGCTATCTATGGCTGGAACAAGGGTGTCACTAAGGTTCACCTACCCATCTAGAGCTAATGGCACTAATGATTTGATGCCAAGATCAATGGTTTCAAAGTTATGCTATGATGCACCTATGAACTGAGGCACATCACGAGTTTCAGCATCGATCGAGATCGTTGTGCCAAATCCAAATGAAATGTGATCTTTCAAAAATGAGATAGGTTATTTTAGGCCTTGGCATGAACGTCATGTAGCATTCAACATTTCATCAATATCCCTCACGAGCTCTGAGTTACAACCCCTGGAAGATCGACCTCAAAATGCACTTGGAGCACTTTGGAGACTCTTCGGTACAGGGTGGTCGCGAATGACGGAGGTTATCCGTACTCAAAAAAAGGGTGTCACTAGGGTTCACCCGCCCATCCAAAGCTAATGGTGCTAATGATTCGATGCCAAGATTGGTGATTTCAAAGTTACGCTATGATGCACCTATGAATTGAGGCACACTGTGAGTTTTGGCATCTAGTGAGATCATTGTGCCAAATTCAAACGGAATGTGATCTCTCAAAAATGAGATAGGTTATTTTAGGCCTCAACATGACTATCCTAGAGCATTCAACATTTCATCGATAACCCTCACGATCTCTGAGTTATGACCCTTGAAAGATCAACCTCAAAATGCACTTAGAGCACTTTGGAGACACTTCTGTATGGGGTGGCCATGAATGATGGAGGCTCTCCGCGGCCAGAACAAGGGTGTCACTAGGTTTCACCCGCCCATTTGAAGCTAATGGCACTAATGATTCGATGCCAAGATTAGTGGTTTCAAAGTTAGTTTGTGATGCACCTATGAACTAAGGCACACTGCAAGTTTTGGCATTGAGTGAAATTGATGTGCTGAATCCAAACGAAATGTGATCTCTCAAAAATGAGATAGGTTATTTTATGCCTTGACATGACCATCTTATAGCATTCAACATTTCATTGATAGCCCTCATGATCTCCAAGTTACAACCCTCAAAAGGTTGACCTCAAAACACACTTAGAGCACCTTGGAGACTCTTTGGTACGGGGTGGTCGTGAATGATGGAGGCTCTCCACAGCCAAAACAAGGGTTTCAATAGAGTTAGTATTAAGTAAAAACATTATTTTTTACCTCTCTCAAGTTTTTGGCATTGGGCACAATGCAAGTTTGGTGTTAGTATGTATTAAAATCATCATTTTTTAGGTCCCTCCACATAAATTGCATTAAGTAAAATCATCTTTGTTTCTTACATTAAATCAACAAGTTTACATTTACAATATCTCAAGTTTTTCATCATTATTACATCAATACATAACTACCAAAAATTGTAGTGTCAAAAATAGTAGTGTCAAAAATCATAGTGTCAAAAATGGTAGTGTCAAAAATCATAGTGTCAAAAATAGAATAGTTTTTTCTTCATTCTGCTCCTTATTTAGTTTTTTATCTTCATGCATAGCTAATCTTCATGATGTACCTACATTCCAATATCATAAAAAATATTAGTAACTTATTGTATTAAACAAGATAATCATTGGTTCACCGAATAATTATGAACAAAATAATATAAGAAGTAAATATACCTAGTTGAGTGTCCTAGTAGGGTCCTCGCTCTGTTTTAGGGTCTTCAATAGGGCTTCATGATCAGTACTAGTAATAGTAAAAAGTTCTTTTACTTTTGGTCTTCCTTGATGCTTCAACAACTTCATATTTGTTGCTATAATAAGATGTGAATATATGAGAATTGTTTTATGCTTCTGATAGTCTTCAAATGCAGGAATTTCATTCCTTCTAAGTATGTATGTCCACAGCCATGTTCCAGCAACAACTACTGAACCAGTACGATATATGAATCCATCATCATTTGTGATCAGTTTTGCAAATTTTTGTTTACCTCTTACACAACATGCTAACCAATAATCTGATTTATCATCATTAACCTGTGGTGCAACCAATGCAAATACATGTCCTAGCTAAAGAAGATTTGATAGATGGTTATGCTCAAGTGAACTTTCCATGTCATCATTTTTGATAGAGGGTATGATAGAAAATGGAGTAAGATAATGTGGAGCCCATGTGTCCACCCACTCACTCGACTCACAGTGATCCCAATCACACTAAAAGCAATTAGGGCAAAAGCAAGCTAGTTGTTGTGTCCAAATGGTCCATGTACTAGAATCAGAGCTCTGGGATGAATGCATTTTTTATGAGTCTCTCACTATAGCACAATCTGATCTATCACATATGGACCCTTCCTCAACCAACCAAAAGAACCTATGTACAATTGAATCAAGATTCCCCCTTTGTGATAATGTTGAACTATACCAATCAACAATGTTACGAGCATCAAGAAGCTCTGCTCCTAAAATCTTCAATTGCTCCTTAACTAGAGCTCTCTTCACACATGCCCCTTCTCCATCATGTTCCCCTTTCCCATGGTCAGACTCTAAAAAACTCAAAATATGAGGCACCCCCCTCTCTACATGCATCTTATACAACCAATAAAACATGTGAGCATTCTTGAATTGACTTGTACAATTATCTGACCAAATGATATGTCTATCCATAGCAATGTCATGTTCCTATACAAAATCAAAATAATTTTTGAAATAATGTTACACAAACTCTTAAGAGTGAGATCTATTATCAATCATATAAAAATGGTACTCTCTAATAATCTTCTAATTATCTTCTGCACTATCTGTTGAGATAATGGGTGTTGCACACATTGCATAATATTGTTATTTTATTGTTTTATTTTTATTATGTAATGTTGTACCTAGATGGACGTGCAACATGTAAAGATTCCCATGGAATATTCTTGATGAGTTGTATTGTAACATTGTGATAATATTTTATGTAATTATTTAATATTGGGGAAAAGAATTAAATGCCCAATATTAAATGTGGGGTCAATGGGTTAGGTAGCACATGGTTTTAGCACATGGTTTATGTAATACCACTTAGTGGTTTTGTGGGACTTGCTACTATATAAGCAGCCACAAGGGTAGTTGTTGTATAGAGAGAAAGAAAGAGTGACAAGGAGAAAACAAAAGGCAAGAGTCGAGCGGGACAAGGCTTGACAGGTTAGCCAAGGGAGCATTTGTGAAGGTTGAAAGCATGGCATGGGATGTGTGGATTCATGCTTGTTCACATAGTTTGCTCGGTTGTGGCTATGGCCATGAAGGCTTCCATGGTTGTATGGAAATGGTATTTTTGCTGAATAATACATGGTGATGGATGCTTTTGGAGGCTGGGTTTTTCCCTCAATGAGGGTTTCCCAGGGTATATCTTGTGTCACATTTTGTGGGTATGTTGTCTATTCTCTTGCATGTGGATTTTAATTCCGTGTTTATTTTAGATCTATGATGGGTTATGTTGAAACGGTGATTATATTCTTTCTTGCCAAGTTTCCTTACACTATCAGGGGTATGTCTATATGTTATGTGGACAAAAATAGCAATCTAAATGGAGTTGTAGTATTTAGATTGTGTCTCACTTTGAGGTTGCAATGTGTAGTTCTCAGCAAATTCAACAAGTGATATAATAGTGCCAATGGGAAAAGTCTCCTTACACATTCTAAATTGTTGATCCAACCACTGAGACCTATGACTATGTCTTACATACTTATAGAAAAGATTTGTCTTGAAATCTGAAATAAAACTAGCCACACTTATTTCTTTTGCAACCAATTCACATCTAGAGCCCTTGACCCCACTCTTCAATGTGTATTTCACCATTTCATATACCATTTTTTTACTATTGTCTTGCCAAGATCTTTTTTGCGCCCCTCATGGAAACATGTGTCAAACTTAGATAAGCCACCACATTCTGAATACTTCTCATTTAAGTAAGCATTTCTATAAAAGAAACAACCATCAACTCTACGACATAAAAATTGATCTAGCAAGTCTCTTGATGATTTTGGAAGCCCATTAGCACCACAATTCTCCAACATTTTTTTACTATGCAAAGTAGAATGGATGGAGTGTAATAGTTCATGGTGCATAGAAAACTCAACATGATATTTGCAACAACATGTATTTCAAATTTTAAGTGGCACACAATAAAATGGCTTCAAAGATTCAAAATCCCTTTGTGATATATGCAATCTTGGATGACGCTCTCTAAATTTTTTGAACAACATAGTTTGACTTACCTCCAAATAATGTTTAGGATGTGGCGTGTGGTCTCTGATGTCAATTCTCAACTTTAACATGTCTTTCACATTAGGTGATACTCTTGAGCTAAAGTATCAAAACTGTGTAATTTTTTCCTTCACATCATCAAATAGCTTCTTATCAAAATGTAGAAGTCTCCCACCAAAAGCTCATGTTTCATTTTGAAGAGGATCATCAATTCTCTCTTGTCTACTAAGTGCTCTTCTCAAAGTAGTATGATTTAGGTTCAAGTCAATACAAATTTGTCTAATATGTTTACCCTTTCTCAAATGATGACTTACCAAACAGGTTGTAATAACCCTTCGAGCAGCTCTCTTATCCTTCTCCCTGCTATTTTTTCCAATGCTATTGATAGCACTAAAAAGATTCTTCACAATAATGACATCTCTTTCCAATTTTTTATTGACACAAATCTTCAATTTGGAAAGCATAAGTCTCATCTTTTGCATCTTTAATAAGTGCATAAAAAGTTGACATTGCTCCACCACTCTCTTGTTGTCAAAAAACATCTTATATAGTCTTGAAGCCCATAACCGAATGGTTCTTTGTGATTTTTTCTTACCAAATTGGCAATAATCATATCATCAATTTGAAATATCCATTTTGGTTTTCTAGAACCTTCATGTCAATTATAATTAGGAGATATGAAACGTTCCTGTGCATTGTCATTTTTGACATGGTCAATCATGCAATTTACATTATGAACTAGTAAAATTTCATTCTCTGAATTTTCATTCTCTAAATTTTGAATCCCTGCATTATGATTATCAATTGGTACATTTTCATTCCCCAACTGTACATATTCATTATCTGACTCTATTATTTCACCTTCAATCAATACATCGTCAACTTGACTCACATTTAACATACCTTGTCTTTTCCCTTGGTGATTTATCTTGTCCTTTTCCCTGTATGCTGCAATGTTTTCATTTGATACCTTCTTTTTGCGTTTAGCCTTTTGACGACTACTGCTCCCCATTCATAAAACAATATCAAACACCTAATCATACATTACAGAACCTTTTTCGATCGTATGGACCCCAAGAAATCATTTTTCTCCAAATCTATGAAAATGACCCCCAAAAAATGTGATTTTTGGGTCTACAATGATAGAGAATATTTTGGAAAAATTATGCCAATATTTTGGGTGCTTGATACCATATCGGGTATCCGATCCCAAATCGGATACCTGATATGATATCGGGTACCAAAAATGGATGCTCAAATTTTGGAGGGAAGTCAAAATTTGGAAAGTGTGGGCAATGTGAACAAATTTGTACAAATGTTAATATTGTTATTATGATTATTATTATTAATAATATTATTATTATGATTTTTACTATTATTATTAAATATAATATAGTAATATATTATTATTGTTATTATTATTATTATGACCTATAAATATAATATATTAATATAAATATATATGATTATTATTATTATATTAAATAGGATATTATTATATTTGGTTGTTTCCAATGCATCAAGAGGGATCATAGAATAACCTATGACCCATTTCCAAACATTTCATGACAACATATGTCCCTAGGGGCCCTAGGACCCCTAGGGACCCATTTGGTTGGTTCAAATGCATCAAAAGGGCCCATTTCAACGTATTTCATGACAACATATGTCCCTAAGGGCCCTAGAACCCCTAGGGATCCATTTTGTTGGTTTGAATGAGCCAAAAGGGGTCATACGATAACCTAGGACCCCTTTCAATGCATTTTTATGACAACATATGTCCCTAGGGGCCCTAGGACCCTTAGGGACCCATTTGGTTGGTTCGAATGCATCAAAAGAGGTCATAAGTTAACCTATGACCCCTTTCGACACATTTAATGACAACATATGTCCTTAGGGGCCCTAGGATCCCTAGGGACTTATTTGGTTGGTTAGAATGTGTCAAAAGGGGTCATAGGTTAACCTATGACCCCTTTTGATGCATTTCATGACAATATAATTCCCTAAGGGACCTAGGACCCCTATGGACCAATTTGGTTGGTTCGAAAGCATCGAAAGGGGTCATAGGATAAGTTATGACCCCTTTCGATGCATTTCATGACAATATATGTCCCTAGGGGCCCTAGGACCCCTAGGGACCTGTTTGGTTGTTTCAAATGCTTCAAAAGGGATCGTAGGATAACCTATGACCCCTTTTGATGGATTTCATGACAACATATGTCCCTAGGGGCCCTAGGACCCCTAGGGACAAATTTGGTTGGTTTGAATGCATCAAAAGGGGTCATAGGTTAACTTATGACCCCTTTCGATGCATTTCATGACAACATGTCCCTAGGAGCCCTAGGAACCCTAGGGACCTATTTGGTTGGTTCGAATGCGTCAAAAGAGGTCATAGGTTAACCTATGACCCCTTTTGACACATTTCATGACAACATATGTCCCTAGGGTCCCTAGGACCCCTAGGGACCAATCTGATTATTTTGAATGCATTGAAAGGGGTCATAGGATAATTTATGACCCTTTTCGACGCATTTCATGACAACATATGTCCCTAAGGGACCTCTTTCGAATGCATAGAAAGGGAAAATAGGTTAACTTATGACCCCTTTCGACGCATTTCATGACAACATATGTCCCTAGGAGCCTTAGGACCCCTACGGACCTATTTGGTTGCTTCGATGCATTTCATGACAACATATGTCCCTAGGGGCCCTAGGACCCCTAGGGACCAATTTGGTTGTTTCAAATGCATCAGAAGGGGTCAAAGGATAACCTATGACCCCTTTCAACACATTTCATGACAACATATGTCCCTAGGGGCCCTAGGACTCCTAAGGACCCATTTAGTTGGTTCAAATTCATCAAAAGCGGTCATAGGTATGCATTTCATGACTACATATGTCCCTAGGGGCCCTAGGACCCCTAAGGACCCATTTGGTTGGTTCGAATGCATCTAAAGGGGTCATAGGTTAACCTATGACCCCTTTCGATGTATTTCATGACAACATATGTCCCTAGGGGCCCTAGGACCCCTAGGACCCCTAGGGACCCATTTGGTTAGTTTGAATGCATTGAAAGGGGTCATAGGTTAACCTATAACCCCTTTCGACATATTTAATGACAAAATATGTCCCTAGGGGCCCTAGTTGGTTGGTTTGAATGCGTCAAAAGGGGTCATAGGTTAAGGGACCCATTTGGTTGGTTTGAATGTGTATCAATGCATTTCATGACAACATATGTCCTTAGGGGCCCTAGGACTCCTAGGGACCCATTTGGTTAGTTTGAATGTGTCGAAACCACTTTCAACATATTTCATGACAACATATGTCCCTAGGGGCCCTAGGACCCTTAGGGACCTATTTGGTTGTTTCAAATGCATCAAAAGGGGTCATAAGATAACCTATGACCACTTTTGATGCATTTCATGACAACACATGTCCCTAGGGGCCCTAGGACCCCTTGGGACCTATTTGGTTGTTTTGAATGCATTGAAAGGGGTCATAGATTAGCCTATGACCCCTTTTGATGCATTTTATGACAACATATGTCCCTAAGGACCCTAGGACCCTAGGGACCTATTTGGTTGGTTCAAATGAGTTGAAAGGGTTCATACGATATTGATGATCCCTTTCAATGCATTTCATGACAACACATGTCCTTAGGGGCCTTAGAGACCTATTTGGTTGGTTCAAATGCATTGAAAGGGGTCATAGGTTAACTTATGACCCCTTTTGACGCATTTCATGACAACATATGTCCCTAGGGGCCCTAGGTCTCCTAGGGACCTATTTGGTTGGTTCAAATGCATTGAAGGGATCATACGATAACCTATGAACCCTTTCGACACATTTTATGATAACATATGTCTTGAGGGGCCCTAGGACCCCTAGAGACCAATTTGGTTGCTTTAAATGTGTCAAAAGGGATCATAGGATAATCTATGACCCCTTTCAACACATTTCATGACAAAATATGTCCCTAGGGGCCCTAAGAACCCTAGGGACCCATTTGGTTGGTTCGAATGCATCCAAAAAGGTCATATGTTAACCTATGACTCCTTTCAATGCATTTCATGACAACATATGTCCTTAGGAGCCCTAGGAGCCCTAGAGACCCATTTGGTTAGTTCAAATGCATCGAAAGGGGTCATAGGTTAACCTATGACCCCTTTCAACACATTTCATGACAAAATTATATTTAATAATAATAATATAATACTGTATATTTTAATACAATAATAATATATTACTAGATTATATAATAATAATAATCATATATATTAGTATATTATATTTAATAATAATAATCCTAATCATATATAATAATAATAGTTAATATTAATAATAATAATAATGGTCACAATCGTATATAATAATAATAATGCCCACACTTCCAAAATTTTGGTTTCCCTCCAAAATTTTCAAAATTTGGGTTGGGCTATGAATGTTTGAAAGAATTTTGGTTGCCACTTTTCGAGTACTTGATCTAGTATCCGATGCTCGATTTGAAATCGAGTATCTAATTAGGCTTGGTATTTACCAAACTTGTTTGGTCAACTCAAAAACGTGTTTGAGAAAGGTTTCACTAACATTCAGACATTGAGTAACCATCTGACAATATTATTTTCATCAAAATTCAATGAAACAAAAAGGGTTTTTTTTTATAACACTCTCAAAATTTCATCGATATAATTACTGTCAAATTCTGAGTTTGATAAGTATTTATTAGTTAATTTTTAATAAAGATGTTTGTAAAGTGTTGATTGACATACTAATTGAAAAATAGCTATAACTTTCAAAAGGTATAATATTTTTGAAATCGAAAAGTTGCATCACATTCTATGATTCGCCTAGTATAATGGGAAAAAAAATAATTTGGTAAAGTTTTTAATTAGTTAAGGTGGTTAGATATGAGAGTTTATTTATTTTGAAAAAGTTATAGTAAAAAATTCATATTCAATTATTTATTTGGAATTAAAATACCCAAAAATATGTGTCACATCTAGGCATGAGTCTACTTGTTATATCTATAATTATATTAAAAAATATTAACATTTGATTTTGATTAAGGTGGCCAAACTTACACCTACTTTTTATTTTCGCCCTAAAATTTTTGTAGTACTGCATTAAAATTCAAACTTTTGACCAATCAAATAATTTTTTCTCCAGGTAAGCCCTAGTAGTTGGGTATGTGTAGGATCATGGTGTACCAAACTATGGCCTTAAGTGGCAGTGAAAAATCAACAAATCAGAGTTATGTCAACTTGACACATAATTTTAAAGTGGTTATGCAATTTATATCAAAAAGTTGTAAGAATATAATCTGTAGGAAATTTAATGTAGTTTCTAAACTACTAGGCCTTATCAAGAGAAAAAAATAATTGGTTGATCAAAAATTTGAATTTTAATGCAGTACTATGAAAATTTCAGGGTGAAAATTAAAAGTAGGTGTATGTCTGACCACCTTAATCAAAATCAAATGATAATATTTTTTTAATATAATTATAGATATAAAAAGTAGACTCATGCCTAGATGTGATGCATATTTTTTGGTATTTTTATTCCAAATAAATAATTAAATATGAATTTTCTACCAAAAATTTTTTGGAAAAAAAAACTCCCATGTCTGACCACCTTAACTAATAGAAAATTTTACCAAATTTAATTTTTATTTTATTTTTTTATACTAGGTGAAGCATAGAATGTGATGCAACTTTTAGATTTAAAAAATGTTCTACCGTTTGAAAATTATAGCTATTTTTCAATCAGTATGTCAATCAGCACTTTACAATAATCTTCATTGATAATTAACTAATAAATACTTATTGAACTTAGAATTTGACAGAAATTATATCGATGAAATCTCAAGAGTGATATTAAAAAACCCTTTTCGTTTCATTCAATTTCGATCAAAATAACATTGTCAGATGGCTACCCGAAGTCTGAGTGTCACTAAAACCCTCCTCAAACATGTTTTTTGAGTTGACCAGGCAGGCTTGGTAAATACCAAGCCTAATCGGATATTCGATATGGCTCGGTGAGCTCCCATCCGCTTTTGGAGAGAAATTTCAAAAGGCAATTTTTTTAAATTTTAAATTTGGAGGGAGACAAATTTAAGGGGAAATAAACATAAAACAATAACTTTAGACAATTTTAGAAGAAATTATATATTTCGTGAATGTGTGAACATTAATATTATAGTTATTATTACATTATACTAATATATATGATTATTATTATTAAATATAATATAGTTTTAAACATAATATAGTGATATATATGATATATATTATTATTATTAAATCTATAATCTAGTAACATATATGATTATTATTGTTATATAATCTAATAATATATCATTATTATATTAAAATATACAATATAATATAATTATTAAATATAATATTGTCATGTAATGGGTCGAAGGGGGTCACCCTATGGCCCCCTTTGACCCATAAGAACGATTCTAATATGTCCCTAGGGGTCCTAGGACCCCTAAGGACATATGTCATCATGTAATGGGTCGAACGGGGTCATAGGTCAACCTATGACCCCCTTTGACCCATAAGAACGATTCTAATATGTCCCTAGGGGTCCTAGGACCCCTAAGGACAAATGTTGTCATGTAATGGGTCGAAGGGGGTCATAGGTCAACCTCTGACCCCCTTCAACCCATAAGAACGATTCTAATATGTCCCTAGGGGTCCTAATACCCATAGGGACAAGTGTCATCATCTAATGGGTCGAAGGGGGTCATAGGTCAACCTATGACCCCCTTTCACCCATAAGAACGATTCTAATATGTCCCTAGGGGCCCTAGGACCACTAGAGACATATGTCATCATGTAATGGGTCGAAGGGAGTCATAGGTCCACCTATGACACCCTTTGACCCATAAGAATGATTCTAATATGTCCCTAGGGGTCCTAGGACCCCTAGGGACATGTCATTATGTAATGGGTCGAAGGTCATAGGTCACCCTATGATCCCCTTCGACCCATAAGAATGATTCTAATATGTCCTTAGTTGTCCTAGGACCCCTAGGGACATATGTCATCATGTAACGGGTCGAAGGGGGTCATAGGTCACCCTATGCCCCCCTTCGACCCATAAGAATGATTCTAATATGTCCCTAGGTGTCCTAAGACCCCTAAGGACAAATGTCATCATGTAATGGGTCGAAGGGGGTCATAGGGTTCGACCCATCAGAACGATTCTAATATGTCCCTAGGGGTCCTAGGACCCCTAGGGACAAATGTCATCATGTAATGGGCTGAAGGGGATCATATGTCACCCTATGACCCCCTTCGAACTATAAGAATGATTATAATATGTCCCTAGGGTCCTAGGACCCATAGGGACATATGTCATCATGTAATGGGTCGAATGGGGTCATAAGACAACCTATGACCCCTTCGACCCAATAAAATGATTCTAATATGTCCCTAGGGGTCCTAGGACCCCTAGGGACATATGTCGTCATGTAATGGGTTGAAGGGGGTCATAAGTCAACCTATGACCCCCTTTGACCCATAAGAACGATTCTAATATGTCCCTCGGGTTCCTACGACCCCTAGGGACATATGTCATCATGTAATGGGTCGAAGGGACCTATGACCCACTTTAACCGATAAGAATGATTCTAATATATCTCTAGTCATAGGTCAACCTATGACCTCCTTTGACCCATTAGAATGATTCTAATATGTCCCTAGGGGTCCTAGGACCCCAAGGGACATATGTCGTCATGTAATGGGTCGAAAGGGGTCATAGGTCAACGTATGACCCTCTTTGACCCATAAGAATGATTCTAATATGTCTCTAGGGGCCCTAGGACCCCTAGGGACATATGTCATCATGTAATGGGTCGAAGAGGGTCATAGGTCAACCTATGACCCCCTTTGACCCATAAGAATAATTTTAATATGTCCCTAAGGGTCCTAGGACCCCTAAGGACAAATGTCATCATGTAATGGGTCGAAAGGTGTCATAGGTCAACCTATGACCCCCTTTGACCCATAAGAATAAGTCTAATATGTCCCTAGGGGCCCTAGGACCCCTAGGGACATATGTTGTCATGTAATGGGTCGAAGGGATTGATAGCTCAACATATGACCCCCTTTGACCTATAAGAACGATTCTAATATGTCCCTAGGGGTCCTAGGACCCCTAGGGACAAATCTCATCATGTAATGGGTCGAAGGGGGTCATAGGTCACCTTATGACCCCCTTCGACCCATAAGATCGATTCTAATATGTCCCTAGGGGTGACCCCTAGGGACATATGTCATCATGTACTAGATCAAACAGGATCATAGGTCAACCTATGACCCCATTCGACCCATTAGAACAATTCTAATATGTCCTTAGGGGTCTTAGGACCCCTAGGGACATATGTCGTCATGTAATTGGTCGAACGGGGTCATAGGTCAACCTATGACCCCCTTTGAATTATAAGAACTATTCTAATATGTCCCTAAGAGTCCTAAGACTCCTAGGGACAAGTGTCATCATGTAATGGGTTAAAAGGGGTAATAGGTCAACCTCTGACACCTTTGACCCATAAGAACAATTCTAATATGTCCCTAGGGGTCCTACGACCACTAAGGACATATGTCATCATGTAATGGATCGAAGGGAATCATAGGTCAACCTATGACCCCCTTTGACCCATAAGAATGATTCTAATATGTCCTTAGGGGTCCTAGGACCCCTAAGGACATTTATCATGATGTAATGGGTCGAAGGGGGTCATAGGTCACCCTATGTTCCCCTTCGACCCATAAGAATAATTCTAATATGTCCTACGGACATATGTCATCATGTAATGAGTCGAAGAGAGTCATAGGTCACTCTATGACCCCCTTCAACCCATAAGAATGATTCTAATATATCTTTAGGTTTCCTAGGACCCCTAGGGACATATGTCATCATGTAATAGGTCGAACGGGGTCATAGGTCAACCTATGACCCCTTTTAACCCATAAGAATGATTCTAATATGTCCTTAGGGGTCCTAGGACCCCTAGGGACATATGTCATCATATAATGGGTCGAACAAGGTCATAGGTCAACCTATGAGCCCCTTCGAACCATAAGAACAATTCTAATATGTCCCTAGGGGTCCTAGGACCCCAAGGGACAAATGTCATCATGTAATGGGTCAAAAGGGGTCATAGGCCAACCTATGACCCCCTTTGACCCATAAGAACGATTCTAATATGTCCCTAGGGGTCCTAGGACCACTAGGCACAAATGTTTTCATGTAATGGGTCGAAGGGAGTCATAGGTCAACCTATGACCCCCTTTGACCCATAAGAATGATTCTAATATGTCCCCTAGAGACATTTGTCATCATGTAATGGGTCGAAGGGGGTCATAGGTCAACCTATTATCCAGTATGACCCATAAGAATGATTCTAATATGTCCCTAGGGGTCCTAGGACCCTTAGAGACAAATGTCATCATGTAATGGGTCGAAGGGGGTCATAGGTCAACCTATGACCCCATTTGACCTATAAGAATGATTCTAATATGTCCCTAGGGGCCTTAGGACCACTAGGGAAAAATGTCATCATGTAATAGGTTGAAGGGAGTCATAAGTCAACCTATGACCCCCTTTCACCCAGTAGAACAATTCTAATATGTCCCTAGGGGTCCTAGGACCCCTAGGGACATTTGTCGTCATGTAATGGGTCGAAGGGGGTCATAGGTCACCTTATGACCCCCTTTAACCCAAAAGAATGATTCTAATATGTCCTTAGGGGTCCTATGACCCCTAGGGACATATGTCATCATGTAATGGTTCGAAGGGGGTCATAGGTGACCCCTTTCAACCCATAAGAACCATTCTAATATGTCCCTAAGGGTCCTAAGACCCCTAGGGACAAATGTCATCATTTAATGGGTCGAAAGGGGTCATAGGTCACCCCAACCCATAATAACGATTCTAATATGTCCCTAGGGGTCCTAGGACCCCTAGGAATAAATGTCGTCATGTAATGGGTCAAAGGGGGTCATAGGTCACTCTATGACTCCTTTCGACCCATAAGAATGATTCTAATATGTCCCTACGGGTCCTAGGACCCCTAGAGACATATGTCGTCATGTAATGGGTCGAACGGGGTCATAGGTCCACCTATGACCCCCTTCAACCCATAGGAATGATTCTAACATATCCCTAAGGGTCCTAGGACCTCTAGGGACATATGGCATCATGCAATGGGTCGAAGGAGATCATAGGTCAACCTATGACCCCCTTTGACCCATAAGAATGATTCTAATATGTCCCTAGGGGTCCTATGACCCCTAGGGACATATGTTGTCATGTAATGGGTCGAAGGGGGTCATAGATCAACCTATGACCCCCTTTGATCCATAAGAATGATTCTAATATGTCTCTAGGGTCCCTAGGACCCCTAGGGACATATGTTGTCATGTAATGGGTCGAAGGGGGTCATAGGTCAACCTATGACCCCCTTCGACCCATAAGAACGATTCTAATATGTCCCTAGGGGCCTTAGGAACCCTAGGGACAAATGTCGTCATGTAATGGGTTGAAGGACCTATGATCCCCTTCAACCCATAAGAATGATTCTAATATGTCCCTAGGGGTCCTAGGACCCCTAGGGACAAATGTCGTCATGTAATGGGTCGAAGGGGGTCATAAGTCACCCTATGACCCCCTTCGACCTATAAGAATTATTCTAATATGTCCCTAGGGGCCTTAGGACCCCTAGGGACAAATGTTGCCATATAATGGGTCAAAGGGGATCATAGATCACCCTATGACCCCCTTCAACCCATAAGAACAATTCTAATATGTCCCTAGTGGTCCTAGGACCCCTAGGGACATCTCATCATGTAATGGGTTGAAGGGGGTCATAGGTCAACCTATGACCCCCTTTCACCCATAAAAATGATTCTAATATTTTTCTAGGGGTCCTAGGACCCCTAGGAACATATGTTATCATGTAATGGGTCAAAGGGGGTCATAGGGTGACCTATGACCCCCTTTGACTCATAAGTACGATTCTAATATGTCCCTAGGGGCCTTAGGACCCCTAAGGACAAATGTCATCATGTAATGGGTCGAAGGGGGTCATAGGTGACCCTATGACCCCCTTTGACTGATAAGAACAATTCTTATATGTCCCTAAGGGTCCTAGGACTCCTAGGGACAAATGTCATCATGTAATGGGTCAAAGGGGGTCATAGGTCACCCTATGACCCCCTTCGACCCATAAGAACGATTCTAATATGTCCTTAGGGGTCTTACGGCCCCTAGGGACAAATATCGTCATGTAATGAGTCGAAGGGGGTCATAGGGTGACTATGACCCCCTTCGACCCATAAGAATGATTCTAATATGTCCCTAGGGGTCCTAGGACCCCTAGGGACATATGTCATCATGTAATGGGTTGAAGGGACCTATGACCCCCTTTCGACCCATAAGAATGATTCTAATATGTCCCTAGGGGTCCTAGGACCCCTAAGGACAAATGTCATCATGTAATGGGTCGAAGGGGGTCATAGGTCACCATATGACCCCCTTCGACCCATAAGAACGATTCTAATATGTCCCTAGGGGTCCTCAAAGAGGGCAGTGTTTGTGAGTTGATTCATGTTTATGGTGATAAAACATAGATGTCTGAATTTTGAATTAGTCCAAGAAGGCTTGGCACGTGTGAGATTGGTGATGCCCTAGGAACAAGGGTTTTGAGAAGGTGAATTGGGGATTTTGGGCTTAGGGAACCCATAGACTGAAATTGAGAGTGGATTTGTCTAATTGAAGCCATTTTAGGATCCTATGCAAAGTTTGGAGTCCGGATCTTAAGTCCTTCTAGTGGTTGCTTTGTAAATGCATCTTTTCTACATTGTTAAAAAATAGGAGAAGTGTGAAAGTTCATTTATATTTTCCAAAGGAAGAGTATCTAAGTCTTATATATGTTTTGTGAAAGGATAAAGGGTATCCAAAAAATCCATTTATTCAAGGAGTCTTTTGGAAAAAATAAAATTTATGCACCTATTTGTCTTGCTGCTGTCACCGAATTGTAAAGTTGCATAGACAACATTTTGGAATGTTGTACATTTTGTCTTGAAAAGTATTGAAACTCAAGGGCAAGTGTTGGAACATGGTGAATATGTCAAAACAAACTCATTGAAGCCTTAAAACCTCATGGAGTTGACCATTTGTGGGATTTGACCATCAGGACCTAGAAGGGTCACTTGGCACATTGTTATAAATTTGCTCATTTTAGTTTGTTACTTGGGTCCATCACCCTATCCTCTGCATCACTTGTATATTGTCAACATTTGGGACTGAAGCAACATGTTGCATTTGATCCTCTTCATAATCATCTTTATGTTCAAGTGCATCATGATTCATAGTGTTTCTCCTTTTTGTTGGTTCATCATGGTTACCATGCATTATTACAACCATGCCAACTCTTCCTCCATTGGTTACCATGCTTAGAATCATTGGGAAAATTGCATAACTCTGAATTTTTAGTAGCAAGGTTCTCACAAAAAACTTTTATAATACTATAAAAATAATCTTCTAAGCTTTGGTTAGCTACCATCTCCAAATGAGTTATTCATTAATATGGTGATTTAACATCATTCTAATATGTTGAGCTCTTAGGCCCACCCCTTGAAATAGGAGTAAAATTGATAAGAATTTATTTGCATGCAGTCTCAAGCCTGCCCAAATGAACTAGTCATTACCAAGGTGGTTCAACATCACCCATTAGTGTTGAACCCTTAGGCCCACCCTTCCAACTGAGAGGAAAATTGGTTCTTAGTCCAATAACATTAATGAAATACAGGGAACACTAGTGCAAAGCACCTAATCATTTTTCTTTTCTTGATGTAATAAGGTCTAGGGATAGATCTAATGATCTCCCTGTGACCATCCACATTTGTAATGGACACAAGACCCCATGGTGCAACTATAAGCCTTGGCCATCAATTGGTCCAATAAAGTGGATTTTTGGTAAATTCCATATTTTTTAGGTAAGTCTAGATGTTTAGAACATTATTAGGGTCCCTAGGAGTTTGTAGAGTCCATTTGCAATCAAATTTGTAATAAAACTTGTCTTAGCACAAAAAGTTGCTTAGCAACTTTTTCAATTTTCTTGACAAATTTTCAAAATCTAACTCCTAACGGCTAGAACTATTCAAATTGTCAATGCCATTAGCTCTGAGTGGACGAGTGAACCCTAGTGACACCCTTGTTCTAGCCACGGAGACCATCCATCGTCTGTGGCCACCCTGTACCAAGGAGTCCCCAAAGTTCTCTAAGTGCATTTTGATGTCGATCTTTCGAGAGTCATAACTCGGAGCTCGTGAGGGCTATCGATGAACTGTTGAATGCTACAGGATGGTGATGTTGAGGCCTAAAATACCCTATCTCATTTTTGAGAGATCACATTTCATTTGCATTCGGCATAGCGATCTCACTCAATGTCAAAACTCGCAATATTCCTCAATTCATAGGTGCACCACAGCGTAACTTTGACACCGCTGATCTTGGCATCAAATCTTTAGTGTCATTAGCTCTGGGTGGGTAGGTGAACCCTAGTGACACCCTTGTTCTGGCCACGGAGACCATCCATCATTTGCGGCCACTCCGTACCGAGGAGTCTCCAAGGTGCTCTAAGTGCATTTTGATGTCGATCTTTCAGGGTCATAACTCAGAGCTCATGAGGGCTATCGATGAACTATTGAATGATATAGGACAATGATGTTGAGGCCTAAAATAACCTATCTCATTTTCAAGAGATCACATTTCGTTTGGATTCGGCACAACAATCTCGCTCGATGCCAAAACTGGCAGTGTGCCTCAATTCATAGGTGCACTATAGTGTAACTCTGAAACCACTGATCTTGGCATCAAATCATTAGTGCCATTAGCTCTGGGTGGGCAGGTGAACCCTAGTGACACCCTTGTTCTGACCATGGAGACCATCCATCATTTGCAGCCACCCTGTACCGAGGAGTCTCCAAGGTGCTCTAAGTGCATTTTGAGGTCGATCTTTCAAGGGTCATAACTCGAAGCTCATGAGGGCTATCGATGAACTGTTGAATGTTATGGATGGTGATGTTGAGACCTAAAATAACTATCTCATTTTTGAGAGATCACATTCCATTTGGATTCAGCGCAGTGATCTCGCTCGATACCAAAACTTGCAGTGTGCCTCAATTCATAGGTGCACCACAGCGTAACTTTGAAACTACTAATCTTGGTATCGAATCGTCAGCACCATTAGCTTTGGGTGGGTGGGTGAACCCTAGTCACACCCTTGTTCTAGCCATGGAGACCATCCATTGTCCGTGGCCACCCCATACCGAGGAGTCTCCAAGGTGCTCTAAGTGCCTTTCGAGGTCAATCTTCCGAGGGTCATAACTCAGAGCTCATGAGGGCTATCGATGAACTATCAAATGCTATAGGATGATGATGTTGAGGTTTAAAATAATCTATCTCATTTTTGAGAGATCACATTCTGTTTGCATTCAACACAGTGATCTCGCTCCATGCCAAAACTCGCAATGTGCCTCAGTTCATAGGTGCACCACAGCGTAACTTTGAAACAACTAATGTTGGCATAAAATTGTCAGTGCCATTAGCTCTGGGTGGGCAGATTAACCTTAGTCACACCCTTCTTTCGGCCACGAAGACGATCCATCGTTCACGGCCACCCCATATCGAGGAGTCTCCAAGGTGCTCTAAGTGCATTTCAAGGTTGATATTCTGAGGGTCATAACTCAGAGCTCGTGAGGGCTATCGATGAACTATTAAATGCTACAGGACGGTGATTCCAAGGCCTAAAATAAGCTATCTCATTTTCAAGAGATCGCATTTTGTTTGCATTCGACACAGCGATCTCACTCAATGCCAAAACTCGTAGTGTGCCTTAATTCATAGGTGCACCACAGCGTAACTTTGAAACCGCTAATCTTGGCATTGAATCATCAACACCATTAGCTTCGGGTGGGTGGGTGAACCCTAGTCACACCCTTTTTCTGGCCACAAAGATGATCCATCATCCGCGGCCACCTCATACTGAGGAGTCTCCAAGGTGCTCTAAGTGCATTTCAAGGTCGATATTTTGAGGGTCATAACTCAGAGCTCGTAAGGGCTATCAATGAACTGTTGAATGCTATAGGACAGTGATGCTAAGACCTAAAATAACCTATCTCATTTTTGAGAGATCACATTCCATTTGGATTCGGCACAGTGATCTCGCTCGATGCCAAAACTCGCAGTGTGCCTCAGTTCATAGGTGCACCACATCGTAACTTTGAAACCACTGATCTTGGCATCGAATTGTCAATGCCATTAGCTCCGAGTGGGTGGGTGAACCTTAGTGACACCCTTTTTCTGGCCATGGAGACCATCCATCATCCATGGCCACCCCATACCGAGGAGTCTCCAAGGTTCTCTAAGTGCATTTTGAGGTCGATATTTCGAGGGTCATAACTCAGAGCTCGTGAGGGCTATCAATGAATTGTTGAATGCTACAGGACAGTGATGCTGAGGCATAAAATAACTCGGAGCTCATGAGGGCTATCGATGAACTATCCAATCAAGTCTCTTAAGTTGAGATATTTTGAAGTTATGTTAAAATTGAAAAGTTGTAGTATGAGGATAGTAACAAAGTGAAGTGCTAGTTATCATAGATTATGAATCTATGAATGACTTGGTGGTTGGGAATAGAATCCATGGTTGAGGAGTGGAGTTCTTAACTGTGTTGAGATTAGATTTGAAGCCAAGAGTTAGTTTCAAGGTTGAAGGTGGAGCTTAAAATCAGATTTAGGGTTATCTAAACCTTGTGTAGGAGGTTAACAAATGTGTACTTCAAATTATACATTGCATCCAAATTTGATAATAAAAGTTGTCAAAATGTTATTAAAAAAGTATTGCATTTGAATCGAATATAACAAACATAATCAAAATTAATGATATTCCATAAACACGAACAATACACATGATCTACGATAAATTGAACAATACTAGATACTAAATTAATATGTATATCATTGTGCACATAAATGACAAAAATATATATCAAAATGCATGTATCCATATACAAAATTTTACACAAATATATATCAAAGATCATGTATCCATAGACAAAGTACTCAAATATATATCAAGATACATAGATCCATATACAAAATGTGGCTGATCATGCCATTAGAATGTGTATAATATCAATGTTTATGTATACAATGTGGCATATGCCATCTCAAAATGTCTCATGATTCATCCTACGACAACTATACTATCCTAGGGTGCTAGTGGATGATCAAAATGCAACCTCTTCACTGCACTAGGTGGATCGAATGCTTCCTACATTAAAAAAAAAAGGAAAACCCAAAGTTAGACTACTAAATTTATATGATTCTTTGTATCTAACATTGAATTACTCAAATGCATAATGATCTTTTTTGTAATGGAGATTTATACTATCAAAATTTCATAATAAATACCTCTCTGGTCGACCTCCTGCATCGGTCAGGAGCCCTCTTGTATGCCCTCAGCAATGCGAGTACCTCTCTGATTGTGGGCTATATATGTTCAAATACGTTTGTCAGATGAATCTATAATTTAAACTATAACATTATAATTCATAGCATGCTAAATTTATAACATATTTAATCATGAATTCAAACTACAACTTACTATTGTAGGCTCCTCCTTAGGAGTGAGTGGTCGTGTCATCAAATCTACATAACTCTCCTGTCGGACCTCATGTGCACTAGGAGTCTCCTATGAGATACAAAATAGTAGTTGTTAATATCACAAAAATTAGTTTTGAATTTATTTATAAGATAAGAATAATTAAAAATAAATGATACTTATACATATAATGGGGCTCTCAGTGCGAATGCAAATCCCTAATGGTCTACGACACAGAATCTATACAGGCTTACCGCCATTAGCCACGCCCTATATACAATAAAGAATGTAATTAAATGGGATTACCACAAACATTTTACAAGAATGCATCAATATTTAATCAAATAGAAAGCACCTAATTACCTTTCCTTTGTCAATGCATGCTGGCTCACCCCCCACACTTTGTCCCCTTGGGAAAAATGGTACCTACAAGATAAAAGAAAGATTAACAACCATATATGCTACAATATTAATTAGAAAAAAAAATGTGAACACAACATAATGTACCATAGATGTCTCAAGGCCAAATGAAATGGCTGAGAGTGTCGCATCATCAATCTGTGTAACCTCCTCCTCGGTCATCAACTAAACATGAATGAAGATCACATACATATAAAAGTCAATATGGCTTAAAAATTAAAATTACTCTATTATAAAAATTAACTTTATATTGCATATGTCATAACAAAAAAATATATACACGCATCGACATTGAAGGAGTCCATGCCTCTACATTCCCCTCTTCTCTTGCATCAGGGTCTGTAGACTCTGCGTGTGTGTCTGGTGTATCCTCGTCTAATACAAAATGATACTCAGGAAGATCACCTATGGGACCTAGGCAAATATTCTTGCATGTGATGCAAGTGTGAGGCACACAAATGTGTGATGAGCTAGCCGATGATGAACTAGCACCAGCATCATCAACACGAGGAGGTAGGACTGACCTAGCCTGAGATATCATTAGGCTACTCAACCTATGAATGGCTCTGATGGTCTGAGAGCTAGGCTCTATCATAATATATGGATGTTGCACTTGAGGAGGGGGGGAGATATCAGTGGGGGGGACAAAAGTGCCAGCTTTCTTCTGCTGGGAAGAGGGTCTGTCTTGAGGAGCTCCTAGTCATACACCCATGTTGGGCTTCATGCTCCAATAGTTCACTTTAAGTTTCAACACAAATTCTGCATATAATTTTCTAAGGAAATAAAATGGTATGTCTAAATTTCCATGTGGAGGGATATCAAAGACCATCTACCAACGATCCCAAAAGTTTGCACGTATGGCGTCATTTGTGCACCATTTAATCGATAGTTTAGATTTTTTTGGGTCAACTGGTAAACCCATTTTTGGGTTCGCAAAAAGGCTAGCCAAATCGTCTTTACTTATGTTGAAGGCCACAACCTCATCATAATCCAAACCATCATCAAACATCTTGTGCATTTCATCACGCCAATGAAGAGCGGCATTTTTTGGTTCGTAAGGGTTTCAATGTTATCCACTATGGTGTTTAACGTGGATAACATAGGAGCTAATGCGGTACATTATTATATGTTCTATGCAAACCTCTCAACTCGGTGAGATTTTCATTTATCAAATCCTCGATTCGAGGAGGGTTTTGAGGGGGTAGAGGATCATTTGGTGGATAGTTTTGTGGGGGTACTGGATCATTTGGTGGGGGGTTATGAGGAATATTATTCCTTGCCTCAGTGTCATCATTTTGATTAGCCATTCCTATTGAATTGCAAAATGTAATATATATTTTTAAAAAAACCTTAATTTTAACCATTTTTTTCAAAAAAAAAAAACCCTAGATTCAACTAAAACAAACAAAATCATCCTAAAATCTATTGAATTTAGGTTTAAAATGAGTTGGGAAAAAAAAATGCCTTAATATCTGATATCCAATCTTGAATCATATATCCAATCGCCCGTACAATACTGGCCCCAAATAAGCATAATAAGAGGGCCCACGGGTTTGTGTTTTTATTTTTATGTTATGCGCAGGTATCGGATATTTGATATGCACACAATATTATATATAAATTATAACATATAATTTCTTACATTTTTATTATTATATTATATTTTATATATAATATATTACAATATATTATATTTTATATTATATTTTATTATATTTTATATTTTTTAAAATTATATTATATATATATATATATTATATTACATTACTATATATTATAATATAAAATATTATATTATATTATTATAATTTATAATATATTATACTTTTTTATTATATATTATATTATAATATATTACTTTTTTATTATTATATTATATTTTATATATATTATATTACATTACTATATATTATAATATTAAATATTATAATATATTATTATAATATAATACATTATAATATTATTATAGTATAATATTATATGATTATAATATTATAATAATAATAATATATTATAGTATGATTATTATTATTATTATATTATATTAAATAATATATTATACTATTATAATATAATATTTTTATATTATTATATTATTATAATATAATAATATTATTATTATATTATAGTATAATAATTATATTGTTATAATATTATTACGCTAATTATCGAATATCCGATATGAGATCAGATATCTGATAATATTGGATATTCAATATCAAATCGAATATTCGATGTCGAATCGGATATCTGATGTCGAATTGGATATCCGATAAGGCTCGGCCTTACCTTCTAGGTTTGGTACCTAGATAGGTGAAAAAAGTCAGAGCGAATTTTGAAGCACTTTTAGACGTCTTCAAACTCTACTTTTTTCACATCGCCACTTTTTGGCACACCATGATCCTACACATACCCAGTTTAGAAACTACATTAAATTTCCTACAGATTATTTTCTTACAACTTTTTAATATAAAGCCTAGAACCAATTTAAAATTATATGTCAAGTTGACATAACCCTAATTTGTTGGTTTTTCACTACCACTTAAGGCCATAGTTTGGTTGACCATGGTCCTACACATACCCAGTAAGCTTTTGAAGTAGAACAACACAACAAGCTATCGAAAGGAGGAAAATCAATGAAAGGAAAATTAGACCTATCAAGAAAAAGGAAAGAAAAAGTATAGGTCAATCTCTTGTTGTTATTACCTAACAAGTTTACCAACAAGATTGTAAAATTGTTTTACAAGGTGGTCTTTAATAGGACTTAGAAGTTCTTATTTTGAAATTATTGTAAATATTTTAATCAAGTAAACACTGAGTTAGTGGGATTAAATCTCTTAGTATAGTAGTTTTTAATAGGACTGTTGATAGTCTTATTGATCCGGGGGATATTTTCACCAAAAATTGAAGTATCTCCAAAACTCCAACAATCAACATCATTTTAAAGTCTTCAAAATTTTGCACCCAACGCAATTCGAACGGGCAAAAAAGGAGTTCATATGCAAAAGTTATAGCCAGTCAAAGTTTGGTCAAATTAGGTATAGAGGTCATCAAAAGATGAAAAAAATAATCATCTCGAAAGTGGTCAACAATGGGTTTCAAATTGAAGATCTCATCAAGAGCTTTCCAACGACATTCGTTTCATCAAAAATGGAGCTCGTATGCAAAAGATATGCCCGATTGAAGTTTGAGGTGGAAAAATAAATAAATTAATAAATTAAAAATAATTTTAAAAATAAAATAAAATAAAAAAATTATTATTAGCGGTGCCGGGTTTTGAACCCGTGACCACCGGCCCGTAAAATCTGGCCAGTGGCTGTTGCACTGTCAACGGCTTTGGAAAGTTAGTTATCAAATATTCTATTTATGGTTTGAACGGTGCTCATTTGAGTTAAAGCCAAAGGTCGGTGTGGGGGTTGGAACCACCAACCTCCTTTGTGACAAAAGGCTTTGCTACCATCACGCCACATGAGTGGCTTAGCATACAAAACGCATGGATTTTATTTAAGTTTAGACTAATGCCGATTCCTCTTGCCCAATTAAGGGGATTTGTTGGAAACTAACCCTCCAAAAGAGGATAATGACAAATTTCTAAAATGACTAAGGCCTAATTTCGAAGGTGGACAATTGTGAAGGCCTATTATTAGATTTGTTTGTTTTTGCCCTATTTTAGGCAAATATTTTGTATAAAAAGGGGGGGTTAGGAGCCTTTTGGAGGCATGAAAGTTAAGGGAGAAATTATGCAAATGGTGAGAGAGATTTTATGTATTTGGAGACTTAGTGATTTTTCTTGCACATAGAGGAATTTTGTTGCGTGTGCTTGAAGGGAATTGTCACAAATCAATTGTATTGATTTATTGGAGTTAATCGGATCAGTCCCCCTATTGCAGCTGGACCCAGAGACATAGTCCTTCCCGGATGAACTCCAAAATCAAATGTGTTGTGTCTCTATCTCTCTTTCTATCATCTCATCTTGTGTTTTCTTATGTGCAATTATGTTAATTTTTCTTTATTAAAGCTTTAAAATTAACTTTATGTAATTGGTTAACATTATCTATAATAGTCCTAGATCCTAGAAATCAGATCAAATTTGGTATTAGAGCTTTGTTGGACTAGTATTGCAGATTTGAATGTTAACAAGATCTAGGTTGAATCAAGGCAAAGGTGATCTTGAAAAACATAATCCTGAGATTGGGAAATGAAGAGCTAATCCACCGTTTCAGATGGAAGATAAAAGTGGTGGACAAGGTTCAGAAGATCAAAATGTCCAAAAGACTCTCCAGAGTTTGCAAACAATGGTAGATGTTTTGTTACAAGAAAGAGAAGAGAAGATGCAAAGGCGTGCATCTCGTGATGACAAAGGGAAAAAGAAAGGTGCTAATCGTGATCCTGATCATGAGCCTCCATCTCCTCCCTCATCTCCCTCTTCTCCTTCTCCCCCTTCTTCTCCTTCTTCTACACATTCTGAGTCTTCTAATATTTTTAAAGGTGGACATAAGCCTCGAATTAAGTTGGATGTAAAGTTTGACTTGCCAAAATATTGTGGGGAGTTAAATGCTGAGAAATTAGATGATTGGATTTAGCAAGTAGAAGTCTACTGTAGAGTCCAAAACCCTGTAGATGATGTTGATAGAATTCAGTTAGCCACTCTTCGGTTAGGCGGTGTAGCTCTAACTTGGTGGGAGAGTAGGACCCAGCATGAAACTTCACGACATGGTAAGTTAAATATGTCTTGGTCAAAATTTGTTAGTGCTTTAAAGAAGCAATTATATCCCCTAGGCCATATGCAGCAGTTAATGATGAGCTGGCAACATTTTAGGCAAGGGAAAGGTCAAACTATCCAAGAGTACACCCATGAGTTTCGTAAAAGGGCTATTTCGTTAAATGTCCCATTGTATACCCAGGACACTTTACTCAAGTATATAGGTGGTCTTCATTCTTACCTAAGGCACTCTATTCTCATCCTGAATCCTTGTAATTTGGATGAAGCATGTGTCCAAGCAACACATTTAGAGTCAAGAGGTAAGGGTACCTTCATTGATAAGTCTGACAAAAAGTCATCTAAGTCTGCAGAAAATTCCAAAGGAAAAGGGAAGGGTAAAAAGATAGCTACGATAAAGAAAGAGGGTGAGAAACCCACATGCTCACATTGCAAGAAAGAAGGGCATGATGATTCTAAGTGCTGGAAGCTACATCCTGAAAAGAGGCCGAAGCAATTTGGTGGAAATAAAGGCAAACAAAAGATTGTTGTTGTAGCTCAACAGGATCTTGGATCTGACTCCGAAGATGAAACAAAGATCGTTGCTACCGGGATCCAAGGTAAAAGAAAAGGTATTTCTCTTTCATCAACTACCAGTTCTTCTAGCATAAGTGCAAGTACAAGTGAAGATTCTTCTCCTAAGAATGACAAGAAAAGGAATGAATTGTTTCACATTCGAGTTGTCATCAAGCAAAATAAGGTTGATACATTATTTGATACGGGTTCTCAAGTTAACTTGAGATCTGAGGAAATTGTTAAGAAGCTTAATTTAACTACAACACCTCATCCAAATCCATATCCTCTTGGATGGGTTTGCAATGATGCGCAATTACAGGTAACCAAGTAATGTAAGTTAAGATTTGCTATCACTGCAAACTTTGTAGATGAGGTAGAAGCTGATGTAGTCCCTCTAGATATTTGTGGTCTTGTACTTGGGAGTCCTTATTTGTATGATCGACAAGCTATCTTCTATAGGGGGGAAAATAAGTATCATCTATTTAAAGATAAAATTGAATACATTGTACGGGCACATAAGGTTAAGACTAATCTGGCACTAGTTAATGCTGGTCAGATGAAAAGGTTAATCAACTCTAGTAAGAATTTTGTGCTGATGATTGTAAAAGCCAAAGAAGATGAAACATCTGAGGCATTTAAGGGATGTGATCCAAAACATAAAGGTGAAATGGTCAAAGTTGTTTCCACCTACGATGACTTGTTTCAAGAATCGAAGGGATTGCCTCCCAAAAGAGAGATACAGCATGAAATTTAGTTGTAGTCAGAAGCGCCACTTCCTAATATCAGCATGTACCACTTATCAGTCTTGTAGAATGAGGAAATCAAGAAGCAAGTTCAAGAGCTCGTGGAGAAAGGAGTTATCCGTCCTAGTACTTCTCCTTGTGGTTCTCCTATTGTGTTGGTTCCAAAGAAAGATGGGACTTGGAGAATGTGCATTGACTATAGGGCTTTGAACAAGATAACAGTAAAGAATAGGTACCCTCTTCCCAGAATTGATGATTTACTTGATCAGTTGAAACATGCAATTTATTTCACTAAGCTAGACTTACGTAGCGGATATCATCAGATAAGAATAGCAGAAAATGATATTTGGAAAACTTCTTTTAAGACAAAACAGGGACTTTATGAGTGGTTGGTTATGCCATTTGGGATTTGTAATGCACCAGCTACATTCATGAGATTCATGAATGATGTCTTTTGTCCTTTTATTGATGATTTTGTCATTGTCTATCTAGATGATATTCTTATATTTAGTAAGTCTTGGGAGGATCATGTAATTCATGTAAAGAAAGTACTTGATGTATTGAGAAAAGAAAAACTCTATGTAAAGATGTCAAAATGCGAATTTGCAAAGACATCCTTAGTGTACTTAGGTTATGTTGTAGGAAATGGTCAATTGAAAGTAGACCCGAAGAAGGTCGAATGTATTGTAAAATGGCCTAAGCCAAGTATAGTTATAGAAGTTAGAAGCTTTTTAGGTGCAGTTCAGTACTGGAGAAAGTTCATTGCAAACTTCTCTTATATTGCATCACTGTTGCACGCATTGACCAGTACTAAGGAAACTTTTCAGTGGGGAGGTCCACAATAGAAGGCTTTCGACACTTTGAAGGAAAAGTTGAGCACCGCACTAGTTCTGGCTCTACCAGATTTACGTCAACCATTTGAGATTGAGATAGATGCAAGTGGGTTTTCCATGGGAGTTGTACTCATGCAAGGAGGTAAACTAGTCTACTACCAATCTGAGACTTTTCAGGAGCAATAAGTAACTATCCTACTTATGATAAGGAACTTTATGCTTTAGTTCAGAGTGTTAAAAAATGGAAGCACTACTTAATGGGAAAGGAAACTATAATCCACACTGATCATAAGATGCTACAATATTTGCACTCACAATCTAAGTTGCAATAGAGTAGGCATTTTAGGTGGATGGGTTTTCTACAACAGTTTCAGTTGGTAATTAAGTATAAAAAGGGTTCCCATAACAAAGTAGCAGATATGCTCTCTAGGCCTCCTGTTAAGAATGCTTTGATAATGCTTCATAATAGTTCTATGGTTCATGAAAGTTTTCAGGAATAATATGCTAATGATGAGGACTTTAAGGATGTCTATGCAGCTTTAATCCAGGGTAAACATGTGGAAGAGAAAGATTACTATGTGCAAGATAATTTGTTGTACCAATTGGGCAAACTGTGCATTCCTAAAGATGATCAAGCACATGTAATCCGTGAAGCACACACCTCTTTGATTGCAGGACATTTCAGGGTAAGTAAGACATTAGCTCAATTGCAAAAATATTGTTACTGGCCTCGTATGCAGGAAACTGTCACCAAGTATATAAAAGGATGTGTAATGTGTGCAACCAGTAAGCCAAGTAATAGGAAATTGGGTTTGTATACACCATTACCTGTACCATCTCATCCATGGGAAAGTGTGTCTATGGACTTTGTGGGGGGTTTACCTATGTCTAGGAAGGTTCATGATTATTTGTATGTAGTAGTTGATCGATTCAGAAAAATGTGTATTTTAATACCTTGTAAAAAGCAAGTCACTGTTGAACTAACTGCTCATTTGTACTTTCAAAATGTATGGGTTCATTTTGGGTTACTCACTTCCATTGTATCAGATCAAGATTCTCAATTCTTAGGGGAATTTTGGTCATCTTTGTGGGGACTCATGGATACCAAGCTAAAGAAGAGTACAGCCTTCCATCCACAGACTGACGGACAGACAGAGGTAGTTAACAGGACAGTGGTTCATCTACTTAGAGGTTACTGCAGTAAGCATCCTAAGTTGTGGGATGAAAGTCTTCACTATGAGCAACACGCTTACAACCATGTAGCACACTCTTCTACAAAGAGGTCTCCTTTTGAGACTTGCTTCGGTTACTTGCCTAAAACACCAATGGATTTTTCTTTTGGAAAGGACGATATCATCGATGGACTCCATGATGCAGAAAGGGCTTTGAAGTTCATCCAGAAGGTCCAAGCAATCCATCAGGCAGTAGAAGCACAGTTGGAGCAAAGCCAAGCAAAATACAAGGCTCGCCATGATAAGCATCGCATTGACCATCAGTTCCAAGTTGGTGATAGAGTTTGGTTACATATCAGTAAGGAAAGAATGCAAGGTGAAGGAAGGAAGTTCAAGCCTATCAGGTAAGGAACTTTTGAAATCCTAGAAAAGATTGGTACTAATGCCTTCCGCCTTAATCTTCCTCCATACATGCAAGTTTACTCAGTTGTCAATGTTGAGAATCTGAAGTTGTATGAGCCTCCAATGGTCTTGGATGAAGACATCAGTGTTCAAGTTCCATCAGTTGATGATCTTTCACCAGAGTATATGACAAAATTGCCAGAAGATGTCATCCTTGACAAGAATGTCAGAACTTCATGAAGAGGACCAGTTGAAGTGGTATTGAAAGGGATGCATCCAAGTAAGGCCAGATGGATGGAGATTGGTAAAGTGAGGGAGAAATACCCTCACCTACTTTCCAAGTAATCCAAACTTTCGGTGGTCCGAAAGCTTCTTAGTGGGGAGGCTTGATCCGAGGGATATTTTCACCAAAAATTGAAGTATCTCCAAAACTCCAACAATCAACATCATTTTAAAGTCTTCATAATTTTGCACCCAACACAATTCGAATGGGCAAAAAAGGAGTTCATACGCAAAAGTTATAGCCAGTCAAAGTTTGGTCAAACTAGGTACAGAGGTTGTCAAAAGATGAAAAAAATAATCATCTCGAAAGTGGTCAACAATGGGTTTCAAATTAAAGATCTCATTAAGAGCTTTCCAACGAGGTTCGTTTCATCAAAAATGGAGCTCGTATGCAAAAGATATGCCCGATTGAAGTTTGAGGTGGAAAAATTAATTAATTAATTAATTAAAAATAACTTAAAAAATAAAATAAAATAAAAAATTATTATTAGTAGTGCTGGGTTTTGAACCCGTAACCACCGGCCCCTAAAATCTAGCCGATGGCCATTACACCATCAGCAACTTTGGAAAGTTAGTTATCAAATATTCTATTTATCGTTTGAACGGTGCTCATTTGAGTTAAAGCCAAAGGTCGGTACGGGGGTTGGAACCGCCGACCTCCTTTGTGACAAAAGGCTTTGCTACCATCATGCCATGTGAGTGGTTTAGCATATAAAACGTGTGGATTTTATTTAAGTTTAGACTAATGTCGATTCCTCTTGCCCAATTAAGGGGATTTGTTGGAAACTAACCCTCCAAAAGAGGATAATGACAAATTTCTAAAATGACTAAGGCCTAATTTTGAAGGTAGATAGTTGTGAAGGCCTATTATTAGATTTGTTTGTTTTTTCCCTATTTTAGGCAAATATTTTGTATAAAAAGGGGGGGTTAGGAGCCTTTTGGAGGCATGAAAGTTAAGGGAGAAATTATGCAAATGGTGAGAGAGATTTTATGTATTTGGAGACTTAGTGATTTTTCCTGCACATAGAGGAATTTTGTTGTGTGTGCTTGAAAGGAATTGTCACAAATCAATTGTATTGATTTATTGGAGTTAATCAGATCGGTCCCCTTATTGGAGCTGGACCCGGAGACATAGTCCTTCCCAGATGAACTCTGAAATCAAATGTGTTGTGTCTCTATCTCTCTTTCTATCATCTCATCTTGTGTTTTCTTATGTGCAATTACGTTAATTTTGCTTTATTAAAGCTTTAAAATTAACTTTATGTAATTGGTTAACATTATCTGTAATAGTCCTAGATCCTAGAAATCAGATCACTTATCAGGGTAACACTTTTAGCAGAGTGTAGTCATTCTAAAGATGACACTATTGTAAGATTTCAACCGAGCACCTTATTACTGCAGTGATGATTTGTGGGTATCATCCCCACCATAGTTTTTCCCTCTAACTAAGGTTTTTATGTGATACCAAAATTATTGTATTATATTTTTATGAGATTATGATTTATTTGTTTACTTTACATTATTTGTGTTCATAAGAATACATTAACTATCAGTAATACAAGTGGTTACAAGAAGAACTATCGAGTTAAGTGTTTTAATAGACTATCGGTTAGTGTGAAGAAAATGTTTAGAAAAGTGAATGATTAGGTATTGATTCACCCTCCCCACTCCTTATGCCTCATCTTACTTGGAGCTACCAATAATCGATATCAGATCTCTTGGTTCTCGAAAGGAATTTTAACAACTTGAGTAAACTTGGGACTATGGCTAGCTACAAATACCAAAAATAAATGGAAGAAGCCCTGCAGGATGCAAATGAGCAAGTCTTTGAATTAAATAATAAATTGAGAGCCTCTTTTGCAAAATGAAAAGAAATCACTAAGAAACTACAAATGAGTCTTGATGACTTAGAAAGACTATCAGAGGGAAGTGTCAATTATGAGGAAGCATATGCTGCAATTAAATAACTACTAGAGAAAAATGACAAACTACTTGAATAGAACAAAACTAAAGGAAAAGCTTAATCTAATGAAAAGATAACAAGAGATTCAAGAAGTTAGATTGACTAAACTACTAGATAGAGTGAGAACTCTTCAAAGTAAAAAAATATGATGTTGAATCAAGATATCAAGATGCCATAGAGATGATAACATGAAAAGACCTAGTTATGGAAATACAACATAATGACATTCAAGCTCAAGATGATTTGATCAACAAAATTAGTAAAAGAAGTCAAAATATTGAAACTTTAAAAATTAAAGAATGAAAAAGGAGAATAATAACCTATGCAACAAACTGAAAGTTGAAAAGGAGACACTTGTTAGACTTACCAAATTTGAACAAAGTATGCTAGAACTAGGCAAACTTTTGGTGAAACAAAAGGAGCAGTAGAATGGTACCAAAAAGATTACTATCAAAAATACTAAATAAAATAAGGGTGAGCATCAAACTATAAACAATCAATGGATAAAGGAGAAGATAACAAAAGACTGAACTATCATCATGTTTGTTACCATTGTGAAGAATACAATCATATAGAAGATGTTTGTGAATACAAGCAAGAAGTAAGTACAAAAGAATATTGTTTAATGGATACTACTACAACTATAATAAATATGGACATAAATCCCAAGAGTACGGATCAGGCTCATTGATAGTAGGACAATTGGGAAGAACTTTTATGGTTATTTGTATAAATGTAATTAATATGGTCACAAGGAAGAAACTTGCAAGATGAGATCACTGAAAACCATGACAACTAAGTACTATCCAGAAGTTTAGGGAACTAAACTTGTAAAGTGTTATCAATTTGGAATACATTGATGAAGGGTGCACCCCTTAATACCATAAACACATAACAAAAACAAAGAAATGATAGCATTTTGCAAGGACAAAATATGGGCTTCTTATTATTGCCACAAATGTAGAATAATAGAATTTTGAAATACAATATGTAAACCCATATGGGTGCCTTCCTTACAATAATTGACAAGACAAATCTATTAACTATCAACTAGAGCTATCCTAGACAATCTATGAGTATTCCTTATACATGCAATTTTCCACCACCTAGGAAGTTTCTAGACATCAAACCTTAACCCTTGAGGCCAACCAACCCTAATATTACATATAGAGTCAACTCAAAATAATTATGATATTTATTTTGGAAAATTCAATTACCCCAACTTCGAAAGACCATAAATTGCAAATCATTGAGCTATTGTAACCCCATTCTAGAATCCACATCTTCTGATCTACAAGGCCTAATGCATACAAGTTCTCTTCAACCTCATTTTGGAGCCCATTTGAAGCCTTTAAGGCCTTCAAAACTGAGCCTTAAGTTTTTGTACCAAAATTGCACACCAAAAATCTATAATAACTTCATGAATACTCATGATATGGCAGTAAGCCCCAACCAATAGGTTGATATATCCAAGATGAACATCCACATCTGAACTTAGGACATTCCAAGATCATATGACTGACTTACTAAGTAGAAAGTCTCCATAAATAATAATTATGCACTATTACAACCCTTATTTAAGAAACATAGAGGAAGCATTTTTGGGACACAAGATTTCTCTTACACGTAGGATGCTCTTGCATCAGACACAAACATATAACTTCTTAATGCAAGTCAAGAATAATACGTCCATAGAGATCACTTAAACTGCCATGTTATTTTTGTTCAAAAAATGGATATTCCACCTATAACTACTGGCATCAATGTGGTGTTGACAATGATCAAGCTAGAAAAAGAATTGTAGACATGGAGAGTAAGAAGTGAAATACAAAGGATGTGGATTAGGAAAGGATAAGAAACTACAACAACTGAGGAACCCTTGTCGGATGACATGGGAACTTCATCTAAGCACATGATTATGGACATAGAACTACATTGACTACTCATAAGGTCTTGAACATGAAAAGGTGTATAAGAGAAAAAGTGCATACAAATATAGGTTACTAAATCAATAAAAGTGAATAAAATCCTTTGTTTTGGGTAAATGAATAACTAGTTACTGTCGAATGACATTTAATGCTTTTGATACAATAGTCATTGAATGTTTGCACTATAAATAGAGGTAGTTGCTTCTAAAAAAACATATTTATGAAAAGAGAAAAACACATATTTGTCTCATTGTGAACTAAGAAAGATATTAAGAAAAAGGTTGGAATAAAATTGAAACAATATGATAGGAAAATTATGTTGATAAGGAGATCTGATGAAGATGATCTCGAGTATAGGTTGTGCTCATTAAAGTCCAAAGACCTAGTTGGAATAGGAGCCCTATTGAGTATATCTAATGGAGTGTATTAGTAGAAGATATGAGTGGATATCTACAAAGAAAGAAAATGAGTAAATTGAGTTGGCATATGAAGGACTATTCAAGGTGAAGGAACCATAGAGTGATGAATTTAGACCAGCACACATTGTTCAGTTACCTAGAAACCTTGATGAAGAATGGATCAAGACTGTACTAAGTACAGTGGATGGAGTTTATGGTTGGAAAATATAAAAGTAGAAATCACAAAGGATATCATTAGTATTATTAAATGAATATCGAGGACCAGTTGCAAGTGCGTAAAGGAGCTAGATTCCAAAATTTAAATTGATGTATTGGTTAGGTACATGCAAGATCATAATATATTTGATGCAAGAACCATCAAAGACAAAGTTGTAAAGTTTGCATCTTCAGTTATAGGATACAAGATCTATCAGGTAGAACAAGTTGAAAAGATACCTGGAGGTGCCATACAAGTATCTTATGAAATAATTGTTGAAGATGAGAAGTTTCATCTAGAAAAAATGTTGAGATATCAGCTAATGTGGAATCTATGAAAAATTAAGAAACAACGATTGATGTATTAACACCTACTATTTTGCATATATTTTTATGCGCAAAATTTTCCTAGAGTGAGAATAGTTAATTGGTTGGCTGGAGAGCCTGTTGTACATCAAATGAATAGATTTATTGAAATGTTAGGAAGAAATTACAATAGCTGAATGTGGTCTTATTTCAAAGAAGGTTAAGAGAAAATGAAGAAAAGAGATTGAATTTCATCTCAAATAGTGAAAAGACACAAAAAAAAAGTATGTTTTCTAGCGAGTAAACATTCTTGTGTGATAAAGGTTGTAGAATCAAGATTGTCACATGGGTAACACCATTTGGATATGAAGTATCTAATAATGAACAGAAATTCGTAATTGAGCAATTACTTGTTGAAGAAAAAGATGAAGGAACTGAAAGATTTGGAACATATTAGGAGAATTATAATAAAATTATTGCGGAAGAGAAGTCCAAAGGAGAAGGAAGCAACAAAGAGAAATCTACCAATATGACATCAACATATGCAAAGATAAAGACATGGAAACAAGTTGGAGAACGTACGAAACAAAGAAAAAAAAGGTCAACAAGAACACAAGAATCTAGAAGAATAAGGATCCAGACATCATGAAGGACACAACCAAGCGAGCAAAGGAAGAAGGTAAAACTGCAAATATTTGTGCAACAACTGAGAAAATAAATTGAAAGAACAATTGAAGAAATTGCAAAAGGAATGAAGCTATATGGAAGTATTGGAACCATGTTAGACAATAAATATAGTAATGGAGTAAAGAAGAGAAATCAATTATAGAGGAGATAGTGATATATACAATGCATAAGTTTTCATATTTCTCAAGAAAATTGAAAGATAAAATATCAATAGAACTAGATGACAAAATCCCAATAAAATGGAATAATGCAAATCAAATGGAAAGAGAAAGAAATGAAAGAACTTTACACATGGTACAACTAGACATAGTTATTGTTGAGATAGACAGATTATTGAAGGATCTTGTGAAGAAATTCTCAATCAACTATAGGAAACATAAGATTATTGTTGGAATTATTGAAGATGTTGAGAAAGACAGTTTGAGAATGTGGAACATAATTTTTCATGTTAAGGATACTGCAACAAAGGAATCACTTCGTATAGGAGAAATATATAATTTGAATGAACAATTAGGAACAAGCAAGAATATTGACTTAACCAGTGATGAAAGCCCAAAAGAAATAAAGAGTGAGTATGAGAGTGTTGCAAGATTAGATGCTAAATCTAAAAAAGAAGTTAGAAGAGATTAGGAGACAACAAAGAGAATGAATAAAAAGAGGATAATATATTAGAAGAGAAGCATGAATAATAGAAAGATGAATTGACAAGTCAACTAAATATGGAAGTAAACAAAAAGAGAGGAATGGTTTCCAATATGCCTATTTTTATCAGAGAGATAAGGAACACAAGTAGAAAAGAGGAGTTGGAAGCCAAAATGAAATTTGTGGAAGACAAGAGAGAATCTTTGGAAGTGCAGGTTGCAAGAACTCTACAAGAAATGACATGGGTGGGAAAGAACATAGAAAAGAGGAAAAGAGAAATTGATGGTGAAGAAGAGGAAATTAACAGCAAAGTCAAATTTTAAATACTAAAAAGGCCTTATGTTGAACTAATGAAGATAGAAAGTCATATGCAAATAAGTTGCAAGAGAGGGCAAAGTTACTAAGTGAATTGGAAGATAAGACTAGAAGAAGGAGTGTGAATAGAACATTGAGAGAATTATCTCATTTTCTACTTGAAATAAAGATTGATGAAAAGCATCAAAGTGGAAAATAGCTACAAGCATTTCTGGATATAATAAATAATGATCAGGATTTTAAGGAGTTGAGTGCAAAGGTGCACCAAGGAAAAAACTAAGATAGATTATTTGAAGTTACCAAAGCACTATCAGCAAAATAGAGCAAATTGAAAGACACAATAAAATAAGGTTTGAAGGATATGTAGACAATTCTACTAGTGATTGATGCTACAACAATCAATTCTTATCAATTATAACTATACATGGCTCTCATATAGTAGCAGATGGAAAATACAAATATTTTATTAAGCTCATTATCGATGGTAAAGGATGGAGATGTCATTGAAAAAAATAATAAAATTAAAAGGTCATATTTCTAGTATTTCAAGTTTGCAAGGTCAGTGGAATAATACTTTGATGAGTGTAATGTCATTGAGGTAGCAAATTAGGAACAATCACAAGTTTTTGTTATTTTTCTCCTTTGGCACTGTTGTCAAAGGGGGAGAGATTATGTATAAAGGGGGAGATTAATAACGGAGATGTATTGGCAATTAAACAATATAGGAGCAAGGCAAGAAGTAAGATCCAAGGGGGAATATTGAGCTTATAAACTGAAAATAGTCTTTGAGTAAATGATGGATTTTTTTCGTCAATTCCAAAGGGGAGATTTTTATCTTGACACAATCCTAAAGCCATGTGGTAATGATGCTAATGATTTTTAAAGAAGTGTTGTCATTGCCAGGGCAAAAAGAGAAGACATAAAAAGTAGCACTATTGGAGTATAGAACACTATCAAAGGTCAAAATGTTATCAGAACTCTACAAGGTTTATCTTATCAAAGATGATAAAGTCTATCAGTGTAATAAGAAAAAAAAGTAAAAGACATTTTATGGAAGGGTCCAGAAACCCTAATTAGGTCAAGAAGTGGGAAAACAAAAGTAAGTAAGAGTGATGAGAAAAAAGAGAGAAGTAAGGCTGATTATTGGACTAGTTAAAGTGGTGACTATTAGAAGAAGAACAACATAGTAAGCTATCAAAAGTAGAGAAACATGGTAAGCTATAAGAAGTAGAACAACACAACAAGCTATTCGAAGCAGGACAGTCAATAAAAGGAAAAACATACCTATCAATAAAAAGGAAAGGAAAGGAATAGGTCAATCTCTTCTTGTTATTGCCTAACAAATTTATCAACAAGATTATAAAATCCTTTTACAAGGTGATCTTTAACAAGACTTAGAAATTCTTATTTTGAACTTATTGCAAATCTTTTAATCGAGTGAGCATTGAGTTAGTGGGATTAAATCTCTTAGTAGAGTAACCTTTAATAGGATTGTTGATACTCTCAGTAGGATACCAAACACTTTTAACAGAGTGTAGTCATTTAGAAGATGACACCATTGTAAGCTTTTCACCAAGAAACTTGTTACTGTAGTGATGAGTTGTCGGTATCATCCCCACTACTATTTTTCCCTTTGAACAAGGGTTTTATGTGATACAAAATTCAATGTGTTTTGTATTTCTGAGCTCAAGGTTTTTTTGTTTATTGTACATTACTAGTGTTCACAAGAATACATTAACTATCGGTAATACAAGTGGTTAGAAGAAGAACTCTTAGGTTAAGTGTTTTAACATACTATTGGTTAGTGTGAAGGAAGTGTTTGAAAAAAAATGATTAGGTATTGATTCACCACATGCCCCCTAGTACCTCATCTTACTTGTCACTACCAACGCCATTAATATTTTTACAACTATCACAATGAAAGGATATTTAGAAATAAGAACAAATTAAATGGCATAATGTATGTGATAATGTTAAGTAACCTTGTATGGAGAAAATTTCATGTCAATATAAAAATAGAAGAAATAGCATTATTCACCCAATAGCATAAATAGGCCACCAAAATGTGTAGGTATGGTGCCTTTATAACATAATTTTTTGGTTAAAAAAATAACACAAAATTCTTATACTAAAATTCATGTGAATGGGTCTATATGGGTTCATTCATCTCTCTTAGGTGTTGGTGATGTGTTATGGACAACCAATTAAAGGATGGTGGAAGGAAATTTTTGATGGAGTCTCAAATGACAATTTGAGTCCATCTCATGTAGGAATTATTGCTAGATACTAGGATAGTAACAACATTTCCTATGGTGGAAAAAGGTTAGAAGAAGGAACTAACAACGTAGAAAAAGTTGAAGTTGCTCTAATGGTTGTTAGAGTAGCAAGAAATTTTGGAACAACATGGGTTGCATTTAGAAGGAGATTCACTAATCATAGCAAATGCAATAATTAAAGGTTTCATACAAGCATGGAATTTACAAAACTATGTGGAAATATCAAAGAAAATTTGACCTTGCTAGTGGATTTCAAAATTATACATGTTGAAAGAGAGGATAAATAGGAGGCTGACACTTTATCAAATTAGACCCTTACCCTTGCCAAGGGAGAAATAAATTAGATGGCCTAGTTAAATTTAAATTTAGTTTAAAATGACCAAGCATGACTTGTTAGAGTAATTATTTTGTTTCACTTATTAATTAGATCATCTTGATTTAGTTGATTAAGTGATTTATTACTCTAGTTCTTAAGCTTGCTTTTAGGTGCATATAATTAATATTTTATATTAATTATATTGTGCAACCTAGCTTTTTTAGGCTTTAGGGCTTTCGTTCACCTTTAAAGGTTGAACTCTTGTAATTATTTTTTCATCTAATCAAGCATTCATTCAATCAATCTTCATAGACAATTTTTCTCTCATCTTGTTGGGTTTTTCTAGGCTCTACTTTTTCTTTCATTTTCTGGTTTCTCTTCAACAGGTTATTTGCATGCAGGTGATTTTGGCAATCTGTGAAGTTGGTTTTGACAACTTCTACATGGTATCAGAGCCTCCTTGCTGCTTCTCTATTGAATGATTTTTGAAGCCACGATTTGGAGTTAGAAACTCCATCTTTTTTGAGGTTTTTTCTTCAATCGGTAGGAAGAGCAATTTTTTAGAGCACTTTGGGCCCAAATGGATGCTGCCATTCGATCTGGAAGGCCATTTACAGTCAAAATCCATGTAAAATTTGTCTTTTTTGGCTTCCGTAGCGTCAGGCAAAACATTTTTGCCCCCCTGGGAGGCCGTACAGACACATTTATTGGAAATTTTCAAAAAAAAATTAAATTAAATTGTTTTGGGCAGCTCTGCCCAGTGGCCACTCAACGGCCACCCACGTGCCACCGGAGACCCACCTGCGCCTAGCTCGCACGCAGCCGCCATCGGAGAGCCACCGCAGCCCAACTACCACCCTTGTGGCCATCCTCGCGCCGCCTGCCCGCCACCCTCCAGGTGGCACCGCCAGATCTCGCCGCCCCTACGACCACCTCCTCCAGTGGCCACTGCACTTCGCGGCCCCACCTGCATCAACACCAGCATCAACACTGCTTTCACATTTGGCACAGTTGTTGGGTGCCACGTTGGCATCTGCCACGTAGACCCTGCCATGTCACCCACCACGTCGGCCCTCTACCACGTGGCACTTTTTTTTGCTGCGACGGCCCCGTGGCTGTCAAAATTTTTCCTATGAAATTTTGACATCAGCATGGTGTCAGCACTACATCAGCAACCCTGCAGGCACTCTTCAGGTCCTTTTTTACCTACTCGCAATTTTTTGGCCATATTTTGAGCATACGGAGGTCTTTTTTCGATCCGAAAGAAGTGTTGACAAGCTAGTTCTGAGACGAAGATAGTGGTGTGGGATTTTTTTGGTTTTGATATAGTTTAGCTTTCTATTTTTTTAGTTGAAGTTTGAAGTTATGTTTTAGACTCTGGCGAGTGTTTCTTGTGCGTCTCATCTTCATTTTTTGAAAACGTGATATTTTTGGAAAGTTCGTTTTGTCTACTTTTTAGAAATGATGTAATTTCTTCTAGATTCTGCCCCATGCTCTTTCTATCATAATTTTGGCATTTTTTCTCTATGATGGATATCTTGGGTATTTCAAGTTCGGGGATCGTTTTCTTAGCATGGGATCTCTTCTTTTGGGCTGTACTATCTTTTGTATCAGCTTTTTTCTCTTTCTGATCATTTATGATATCATTTATAAGCATCTTTGTGCAAATGCACTGAGATAAAGTGTCACTCTTGCATTTCAGGATCCTTTTCATCATTGTGGTTTGTTGTACTCGCACTATTTTATAAAGTGCCATGGGGGGGATAGTTGTTTGCCAGTTTTGTGCCCTCTTCCTCTTTTTTCCTCATGCAGTGTCAGTGACACGTGCCTTTATAAGTGTTTGTACCTAACTCTCGATGTGTTTGGTTCTTGTGTTGTAAGAGATTTTGGCCCATCTTTTCAATTGCCTATCACCTCACCCCGTGTGCATTAAGGGGGAGTTATATTGTTGGTTCTAATGCTTCATTGGTTCGATGGTTCATTGGAGTGAGCTATGTATTAAGTATTTGATCCTATATACTAGGCGATTGCAATAGCTGGCTACCTATGCATTTCGGTGAGATGGATCACCTACCATATAGACACTCTCAGTTCATGCCTTCTATTTCTGTGGAGGATCTTCAGATCAGCAGTTTCTTTCTGACAGAGTTTGTGGCTTCTTCTGCTTCAGTGGTTTTCTTCATGATCTTCTCTTTGTTCCTATCTTCTGGAACATTCTTTGCTATCTCTTTTTAGAGAGGGGTTTTTCCCACTGGGTTTTCTCCTTTGTCTCTGGTTTACAGAGATTTCCTTGTTGTGATTGGGTACCTAATCAGGCCTTGTTGTCGGGACCCACTTTTCCTGCTTTCATAGCTTTGCTAGGTTAGCTTCCTCCTGAGCTTCACTTAAGGGGGGGTTTTAGAGTAATTATTTTGTTTCACTTATTAATTAGATCATCTTGATTTAGTTGATTAAGTGATTTATTACTCTAGTTCTTAAGCTTTCTTTTAGGTGCATATAATTAATATTTTATATTAATTATATTGTGCAACCTAGCTTTTTTAGGCTTTAGGGCTTTTGTTCACCTTTAAAGTTTGAACTCTTGTAATTCTTTTTTCATCTAATCAAGCATTCATTCAATCAATCTTGATAGACAGTTTTTCTCTCATCTTGTTGAGTTTTTCCTGGCTCTACTTTTTCTTCCATTTTTTGGTTTCTCTTCAACAAGTTATTTGCATGCAGGTGATTTTGGCAATCTGTGAAGTTGGTTTTCACAACTTCTACATGACTAAAGTTTAAATTTATGAAATTAGTGAATAGGGTGGCCATGTGCTGCATTAGAAGTACAATTATTGTGGAGCACAATTTGAAGTGATAGAGAAAACAAGGGGAGATTAGAGTTTTCAATGCTTTAAGAACCCAAAAGAATATAATTGCTTCATCCCTCTTCTAGATTGTTCGAGGTGAATTGGGATTTTTTGGCTAGGAGGAAGATGGAAACTCCCTTCATGTTGCAAGGATCAAAACAAAAAAAGGTTTGTTATGTGGTCTAGTAACAAAGAGGTGGCTAGATGGAATGTTCAACTTAAATGATTGAAGGCTCGCAAAAATTGCATTTATCATTCTGGGATAAGTGTTCAACAAAGTCAAAAATATGGAAGTGGTGTGAGTGGTGATGATAAATATTGTACTGGTGGAGTTCTTGTGGGACATTGATCCTCTTTGGAAATGGTTTTCCCACCATTGGGAATGAATTACATGGACAAGACAATACACTTTAAAATGGTTGAGGATACTAAGTTTGCCCCCTTTGTGTAGATATTCAATGAGAGAGAGGCACAAATGATTTCAGGAGGATCAATTAGGATGAATGAATTTTTTGTGCTCTCTACTTATTAAGGGCCTAGATGAACAAATTACAATGTATAAATAAATGGAGTAGTTAAATGCAACTGAGGTGTCACAAAAGAGGCACTCTCTAAAGATGTGAGATTCATACGGGGATGATGATGATAAAGCAACTAGTGTGAGGTAGGGAGATGAGCTACAATGATATCTTACAAAGTTTTTTTGGTGCTTTTGTTTTCAAGTCCCTATTTAAATACAACTTTTAAAATGTAACTCTTTCTAGGTTGGTTTATTTATTTAGATCCCTGTAATTTTGGTGGTTGAATTTGTAAATGCCTTGGTGTCTATGGAAGTATGTTTTGATGTTGGTCTAGGTATTGGTTGATGACTCTATCTTTTTTTTGCAATATTTATGCTCAATGTGGTGGGGGATGGGTAAGGTAGTGGTATGGGTGGTTCTTTTAACTATCAGATTGTTCAATAAAACTTTGTAAGGCTTTACTTTATTAATAAAAAAGAAACTTGCGTTAGAAATATAAGAGGACTAACTAAGAGGGGAGGGGTGAATCATTTACCACAAAAATAAATCTCAGATCCCTTATATGTCAAAGTAAACTTTACTAAAAATATTGATGCTCAATAAACACACAGTCACTCAGTTTACAGTAGCATATGTTGTAACTCGAAAAACATTGAAATAACTTGGCAATTGATTAACATAAAAATCTTAAGATATTATCAATGATTAATCTTACTTAACTTATTTACATACACATAAAAGAAATAGCATGAACACAAGTGACACAAATATTTAATGTGGTAACCCAATTTGGGAAAAACCACCAATTGCAACTAGTTACTAATGTTCACTCTTCTAAAGTGAGCCCTATTAGGAGCCAACCCAGTTAAAGGTTACAAAACACACTATTAGGCGTGAACCTATTAGAGGATTTGATCACCCTATTAGGAGTGACCTTGTTAGAGGTATTTAGACACTTCAATCTTAGAAATTCCACTTTGTTAGAGGATTTACAAATACTTGTTAAGCCAAATCTATTAAGAGATTTAGATCATTGCTAAAATGGTTAGAGAGTAACAATGAGATGGCTTGATTTCTAATGCAACTAAATTGTTGATTACAAATCTCAATTCTGGCTTGTATACTTGATCCTGTCTAATCAAATGTACCTTTGCATCTCAACAAGGATATTTTTCTTATCCTTTTAATTCGCTTCCTCTAAGCATCTTCAAATCTTTCGTTATGTTCTCACACTCAATTCTCAACTTGGCTTTATATTTATATCTTAGACATTGTCAAGTCAGCTTGAATACAACTTGGAATACTTAATGTTCATCTCCTCAGCCAGCTAGAGCCAATAAACAAATCAATTGAACTCAACATGCCAAAACAAGAAAATCATTCGTTAGCCGACCCTTCTCGATAGACATTAATTCAAAAATGATTTTCCTATGTTAACCAAATGAACTTGGTTAACACTGCATATTCTAAAAATTCCTTTGGTAATCAAGTGAGCTCAGTTAACATTGATTCCATCCAAAATTTCCTTCATTAAGCAAGTGAGTTTGGTTAACACTCAACTTGTGCAAACTCTCCTTTGACACCTGAGTGAACTTAGTAGACATTGTCTTCTAAACTTGGCAAACTTTGGAATGTTTGATAGACACAAGAAACTATCTTCATCACTTGAGTGAGCTCGACATACACTAACTGGAAATGATGTCATTTTGTGTAACATCAAAGACAATACACAATTAATTAATTATTTTCAACAATCTCCCTCTTTAGCATTGATGGCAACACATGTCATAATTAATGAAATTTTTAGAGCAAGAATAAAGTAAGGAACATATCCTTAATTTGATTCTAATTCTCATACATGAGAACTCCCTCTATCAGTGTGAACTCCCTATGCCTTTGGTTTCTTCCTTTGTCAACAAAAATTTGTCTTCAACATCTTCTTCTGATAGCAACTCTCCTTCTTTGATATCAAACTAAGATCTCCCTCTTTGACATCTTTGCAAATAATTCTTCCTTTATAAAATTTCTAAGAAGTATTTACTCACCCTCTTTTAATAATATTTCTATGAGATATGATAGCGAATTCTCCCTCTTTGGCATCTCATGCCAAAGGCAATATTCAGTGAATATTAATGTACACAATGTACTAATTCATTTGCAATTTTCCTTTATCAATACTACATCAACTGACTGATCTTCAACATGCTTTGGTTGATGCATCACTAAAATTCATTTAGTGAGCTTCAAATAGGGAAATGACACCTAACTTACCTCTTAGATACAAAAATGTATCCCTAGGTAATGACTTAGTGAATATGTTTGTAATTTGTTCTTTCATATTCACATATTCCAATCTTACATCTTTATCTTGTACCAATTCTCTCAAAAATGATATTTTAAAGGAAAGTGCTCAGTTTTGGTATGCATCATAGGGTTCTTTGATATATTAATTACATTGATGTTATCACAGAAGATAACCATTGGATCCTTGATCTCTACCTTCAATGAACCTGCCAACAGTTGCTTAAACCAAACAACATTGGAACAATTAATTGTTGCTGCCACATATTTTGCCTCTACTGTAGACTAAGAAATACAATTTTGCTTCTTGCTTGTCCAAGACACTATTCTTTTACCAAGAAAGAATGCTCCATCACTAGTGCTCCTTCTATCATCAATACTTACTGCCCAATCAGCATATGTGAATGCTTTCAAATCCAAATTGCCTCCTTTCTTGTACCATAATCCATAGTCTTTAGTACCCTTCAGATACCTAATGATTCTCTTGATTGCCATCATATCAATTTTCTTTGGGATTTTTTGAGAATCTTGCCACCATACCAATTACTAATACAATATTAGGGCTCATGTGCACTACATATTGTAATTTTCCAATCACTGATTTACACGTGGTTTGATCTACCTCTTTGGAATCATAAATTTTGAAAATCTTATGTCTAGTAGACATAGGTGTTCCAACTTATCTTGAATCATCTATTCCAAATTTCTTTAGTATCTCCTTGATATATTGGATTGAGTAATATAGATACCATCTTTCTTTTGTTGGATGTGCAATCCAAAAAATAATTTTATCTCTCCAAACATGGACATCTCAAATTCTTTACTCATCTCTTTTGAAAATGTCTTTCATAAGTCATCATTTATTGTAAATAAAGTGTCAACCACAAATAGGGTGACCGCAAGAAGTTGGGTCGCAATTTTGTGAAAGTTAGATCCACAGAATTGTACTTCTTAGAAACGAGTACCCAATTTTTAAAAAATCGAGTACTCGTTTCTAAAATTAAGCTTCGAGCACCCAAATCGAATTTCAAAAATTAGGTACCCAATATTCAAAAGTGGATCGGGTGCCCGAGGCGCTCAAATATCGGGCGCTCGATTACTTTTAAAAATCAAGTACCTGATTTGGAAGACTTTATTTAACCCCCTTTTTTGGCATTTTTGAAGTCACTTTCATGACCTCAAAAATGGGAGCCCGATTAGAGACGCATACGGGAGCCCGATTTTCAGCCCTATCGACCACCCCCTTGCTACTAGTTTTCGATATACCAGGTATTTTAATATGTTTTGTACTATTTTACTTCTTCTTTTTTTCAATTTTCAATTTAATATATATGTTAATTTATTATTATTTTCATTTTTAATATACGTAAAATTGTAAATTTACATTGTTAATGAGTAGATGTTTAAATTTTTATATTTGTTAATTAAAATATAGTTTCGTAAATGTTTATTTAAAAAATTATTATTTTAGATGTTTTGAAATGTATTTAATTTATGTATTTATTACAATGTTGAATGATTAGATTAGATGTAAATTCATTGTTTAAACATGTAATTTTACAAATAAATATAACCTCGACCTAGAACTATAACCTCGACCTTGTTTTAACTATAACCTCGACCTAAATTCATTATTTAAACTATAATCTCGACCTAACCATATAGTTATGTACAATAAAACCCTAAACATATATAACTAAGTACTTAATCACATAACAGCTCGCCAAGGGATCCAAACAAAAAACTTAGTATTTAAAATGATTTTACTTAAATTGTATTATACTTTGTTTCATGGATCAAAAATGGATGATGTAAACTATTTTATAAATATATATTCTTTCAACCTTTCATACCTTGTGACATGTACAGTGAATGATTGTGCATTCCAAATTAATTTGCCAAGTGGCATTCGGAACAAATGTATATATTATTTAAATGGATTGAACTAAAGTAGTTAATATTCTTTCATGTGGATGTGTTATTTATTTTACTTTTAGTACTTATAATTATTTAAAAATGAAATGTAAATGTGCTCATTAAGGAATGCAATCTCTTATGTTTTTAATAAATGTAAATTATTGTATGTATGTTATTGATTGCTTAGCAAAACTTTTGATTAGTTATTTGGATCCCTTGGTTGGGCATCATTTAGGATTAACCATAATGTCAATTTGTATTGAATTTAACTCTAATCATAACCCTTACTATCATCTTAACCTTAATCTTAATTTGCTAAAACCTACACCAGGTAAAATATAAATAATTAAATAACTTTCCTATCTTACCTTGAGTACTAATTTTATAAATGTCAAACCCTAAAATTGTAACCTTATTTATGATTTAAACTAAATTATCCTAGAGGAGCATCATATCTACATCTACATGTCATGTACATGTGAATCTAAAAACATTTGTACATATCTAATTACATCATTTATTGCATAGGAAGGATTTAAAATTTTCATTATATATATTATCCATGCATATCATATCAAAAGAATCATATAGAGATATGTCATTTACGACATGTCCATCATAGATAATCAAGAAGGGTACTTAGGTAAATTTATATATATATATAACACTATATATTATAAGAAAAGAAAAACACCATATATAAGAGCATCTCATGTACATAAACTAAAAAAAATCACCATGACACGTAATGAGATCAAATAATATTTGTAATATTCATCGCATATAAGTTATCAACATGTATAGGGGTGATATAATCAAAATATCAAAAAATGAGTGATATCAAAGCATTATATCTTAATATTTAACACTAAAATAAACTAACACCTGGGTAACCCTAAACCAAATTGAATATATCGAACTAGATTGAAAGGTAACCGTAGCCCTTAACTAATTCCTGCACTTGTTGTACCTGCTCCTCACCATCATCAAGAAGTTCCATCTGCTTTGACCCATTTGAGTGCCCTTTTGGGCAATTTAGTACAGTAGTGGATGTAGGCAGTACATGCTCCTCCACTTGGACATGTTTGTACTAGCTAAGGGTGCAGATTTTGATGATGATGTATACGCTGCCCATGGTGATGGTAGTGACGAGATAGACGTGTCATCATTTGTTGATCTCATGCAGCAAGGAGAGCTTGGAGAGAGTCAAGAGCAGCAGGTAAAATTTTAATTTTAATTTTAATATAAAGTACAAATAATTATTTACTTTCTACATACATGTGTAATTGTATTAACTATATTAATTTGTACTTCTGAAATAACAGAGGATGGATGATACTGTTCCTCCTAGGAGGCAGTATAGTCTTTTTTCGAGACCTACAGACATTGGCATCCCTTATACGGTATGCACTTTGAATTACACTGTAAAAATGTACATTCAAACTCGAATTTAATAACATGTGCTCATATGTTCTTTTTATCTGATTTTTTAGGGATTGTCTTCATCTACACATATTGATGTTAGTACAAGTCCTACTCCAGTTACCACTGAGGCACAGCCTCAAATACATGCGGTATGAACTTTTGATTGAAGAAAAATAATTTGTATTATTTTTATGTATGTACATTATTATTAACTTATAATCTGAACAATTTTGACTCACATGTATATATATTTTATGTTTTTTGATTTTACAAACAAGAACCATATCATACTCATCCATACAGGCCTTGGTATAGTCTATTTTTGACTCCATCTTATGATTATCATGCTAGCATACCTGTAGAAACATATGTGGCATTGGCTACCACTCAGGTATTATATATATATATATATATACATGTTATATTTATAGTGTATAAAAAATGTAGTGTACAAATTATGTACTTTGCAATTATTAATGTATATTTAATTTTGACTAAACGTTTATGTATCCATAATTTTAGGACTACGTCACCACGAGTGTTGCTGAGAGCACATGACTTAGCTAGATGGAGGTACCTACATCATCATTTGAGGTCAGTATTGTGATTTATGTACATAATGTATAGTTCATTATGCTCTAAAATCAAATTTAAAAAATGTATGTGTTGTAAATTACAGGACCTCACCACTGCTACATTTGGTAGTTTTGACAGTGTGCCTCCTCTCATTACTGAGGGACACCCATCTCATGTGGTATTTATTTTATTATGTAGTGAATATTTAATTTATTTGCAAGCTATATTTTGAGACCCATTTCAATTAAACATGTACATGATGAGACATGCCTCATGTTACACACTGTGATCCATCCACCTCATAGGGTGTCCAACATGACAAGACAACTCATATTACACATGATGATCCATCTGAGTCCTCTTCGCGTAGAGTAAAGAGGACATTTGATCAAATAGATTAGATCTTGTTGGCACCTGTAGATTGTGTTTTTATGATGTATATTATTTATGTTGTATACACTTTGTGTTAGGATAGTTAAAATTGTATGTTAAACCATGTACTATTTTTTTACGACTTCTTATCATGCTTGTGTATGTAGTATATATTATTATGTTTCACCATGTTTTAAGTGTATTCAAACCATTTTCTTTATTCTGACATATTTTATTCATGAACATATGACACATTTTGTAAGTATATATGCAAGATGAACAATAATGTTAACTATCTATAGAGCATTATTGGATAAATATCACATCAAATTTATGCATTGAGCTTCATACAAATAAAATTGACCTACTAGATTAAAAATGTATTGATAACGTACCTAACAATGTATCATAAGTTATCTTAATGTTTTGGTTGGTAATGTAAGACTCATTATCACCTAATAAGACCTATTATGTGGTAGTAAACATATGAATACCTATCATAACCTATAATAGACATAATGACCTATTAGGACTCCTATGTCCCCTTAAGACACACATGTATGGATAACGTACCTAACAATGTATCATAAGTGATCTTAATGTGTTGTTTTGTAATGTAAGACTCATTATCACCTAATAAGACCTATTATGTGGTAGTAAACATATGAATACCTGTCATAACCTATAACAGACATAATGACCTATTAGGACTCCCATGTCCCTTTAAGACACACATGTATGGATAACGTACCTAACAATGTATCATAAGTGATATTAATGTGTTGTTTGGTAATGTAAGAGTCATTATTACCTAATAAGACCTATTATGTGGTAGTAAACATATGAATACCTATCATAACCTATAATAGACATAATGACCTATTAGGACTCCTATGTCCCCTTAAGACACACATGTATGGATAACGTACCTAACAATGTATCATAAGTGATCTTAATGTGTTGTTTGGTAATGTAAGACTCATTATCACCTAATAATACCTATTATGTGCTAGTAAACATATTAAGACTTATTAAAATGTATAGAAATTATTATGACCTATTAGGACTCCCATGTCCCCTTAAGACACACATGTATGGATAATGTACCTAACAATATATCATAAGTGATCTTAATGTGTTGTTTGGTAATGTAAGATATAATCAATACAATGAATACAATGAGTAATGATCTAACATATAATCAATACAATGACTAATGATCTTTAAATTATCATGTGCAAGTGACTTGTTTTTAATATTACAATCAATAGTAATTTGAAACTTCAAACAAACATTAATTTAAACATGCTTGAATGTAAAAGTAATGGAACAAAATAGGAGGTAATTACTTAAATTGACAATTAATTTATAATTTATCAAGTGCATACCTTTAACTTTCAAATATAAGTAAACTCTCATTTTTGAATTATTTTGTACAACATATTTCACAATATATGTAAGACAATGTCAATGATATATTTATAGTTTAGTGAACTCAAAACATAAAATTGGTTCAACACATCTCTTCAAATGAGGTCCTGTAAAATAAAAATGTAAAACAAAAACACATGTTAATAAACACATAAATTAATATTCAAGGTATCTGAACTATGTAAATATATGTGTAATTTGTATGTACTTACTATGTGAAATTGCACAAGATGTTGATGTTCGATCCACTTTAACATTTAAATTTGCATAAATTGTAATTGAGACCTGAATAAGAGGTATATAAGTTCTCTAAATTGGTATTGACAACACAAACATACATATATAAGTACATATATATATAAATAATACAATAATGAAAAAACTTAAATGTGTTTGATTTAAATGTAGTCATCCCACTCTCCCATCTGCATCCTCTCTCTTTTGCAATGCATCTATGATTGTCTCATACTCATCCATTGAAATTGTCCATAATACCTTATTGGCAGGTTTCCCTTTGTATCTTTCTAATTTTATATTTGTTTCCACAACCAAATGAGAATAGTGTAAAATCTTCTTTTCAATTTGGTAGTCTTCAAATGTTGGCAAACCATTTCTTCTTGTTAGGTATCTATGTAGCCAGGTGCCAACTATAACGACAGACCTTACTGGATACTCAAAACCATCATCGTCTACTTGATGACATGTCAATTTTTTCTTAGGTTCCACACATCTAGCTAGCCAATACTCAGTCTGTTCATCATTATCACTAGGTGCAATAACAGCATAAACATGTCCTACAAGATAAGATAAAGTATAGAAACACTTTAATCACATGAGTGTACATATGAAAATTATATAAATTGAAGTATGAGATCACAAAAAAATCTAATTAAATTATGCATACCAGGTTCTATGAGGTCTGAAATACAATCATAGTCTTCTGATGCAAAAGTAACATTCTGGTCTTCATTTACTATATCATCTTCAAAATGCATGTCAGTAGGTGCTAATGATCTTTGTTTCCAATCTTCAACCCATTCTATATTCTCACATTCTTCTCATTCACCTGCAAGACAAAATTGACAAAAACAAGCAAGCTCCCTAGTCCATATAGTCCAAGTGTTAGAATCTGAACTCCTAAATGAATGCCATTTAGCTGACCCACTAATTGTATCACAGTCATATCTTGAATGGATATTATTTTCTTCAACTAGGTAGAAGAAATGTTTGATTGTAGAGTTCTGACTTGATCCTGTGTATAAATATTTGTTACGCCATTCGACAATCTCATGTGCATTTTTGAATTTAGCTTTTTCCTCAAATTTTAATTGCTCTCTACTAAGGGCTCTCTTCACGCATGCACCAGCACCATCATGTTCTCCTTTACCATGTCCAACCTCAAAAAAACTCCACACATGTTGGATGTTAGTTTGCCTATGTGTCCTACTCAACCAATAGAACATTCTAGCATTCTTGAATTGTCCTGTACAATTATCTGACCATATCCAATGTTGTGTCATTTGAATTTGTCTCTCTTTTAAATTATCATAAAAGACCTTGAAACAATATTGGACAAACTCAAATGGAGTTTATTATCACTTAAATAAAAATGGTACTCTCTCAATATTTTTCGATCCTCCTCTGTACTATCAGGTGCATGTCTATAAACTATATGAACATAAATTGTTACTTGCACTGAATTGTAATATTGTGGTTGTACCTCTTCTTGCAGTGCAAGCGTGTAGTTCTCTGCAAAGTCAGCAACTAAAAGTATAGTACCAATTGAAAATGTATTCTTACATATGTGAAATTTTCCATCAAGCCATCTAGAATATTGAGAGTGTTTAACATATTTTTGTATGATCACACTCTTAAACTCATCCATAAATGCATGACAACTAACTTTATCTGTAACTAGATCACACCTTCTTCCGATCTTCCCATCCTTCAATGGATATTCAATAGTTTTGAATCTTTTTACCTCAACTAATTGTTGTCCAAAAGTAGTCAAAGTATTTTCATGCAAACATTCATCTAAAAAAGAAAGATTGCAGCACATGTCACATGTACTAGAAAGACATGCATCGAAAAGAAAGTATTGATCATTAGGTGGCTTACAAAACAAACTTGATATGAAATATTTTATAGTTTGAGGTGATATTTTTATACCACATTCTTGCAACATTTCTTTACCAGGCATGGTACCATGTATAGATCAAAATACATCATAATAGTAACGAAATTGAATATGATTTTTACAACAACATGTGATTCTTTCCTTGTTAATCCTTACATACCATGGCTTACACTTTTCAAAAGATCTTTGACTAATGGTAATATTTAATACCTTACCATCTACAAAAAATTTAAACAATTCAGTTTGAGTCATGTCCAAAAGGTGTTTAGGATGTGGATCACGTATTTTTGACCCAATTCTCAATTTAAGAACATCTCTTGAATTAGGGGATACTCTTGTATTATTGTGCCAAAAAATTTCAATCAAACTTTTGACTTCACTAGTAAGTTTCATATCACATCTCGGGAGTCTACCACTAGAAGTCCATAAAATATTTGTTGGATCACATTCAAAGTTAACCCTTCTCTTTATAGCTCTTTCTAAAGTCTTACGATTCACATTAAGATATCCACTTATGTTGCTAATCAATCTTTTGTTAGATGTTGATTTGTTAACTAAAGCTATTGTTATTGCTCGTCATGCTGCATTCTTATCTTTAGACCAACATCTCTTTCTGATAACATCAAAGGCACTAACAACAATGGATACAACTTGTTTTAAAGACTCATTTTTATTCTTGGGTTTTGCATATATTCCCAACCTTCTCATTAATTTTTGAATTTTAGACATTTTAATTAGTTGCAACATTAGCTGACATTGAAACCCAAATTTCTTATTATAAAAAAAATGCCTATACAATCTATTAGCATGTGTCCTAATTTGTCTCCATGAAACCAATCCCTCAAGATTATCTAACACATCATTAGGAATATGAAAATTATGTTCAGACACTTTACTATCATCCTAACATGTTTGTTCAGTAGTTGGTGTTTCTATGTCTACATTCATACAATTTTTATTTTCAAACACTTTACTATTTTCACTGTTATTTGGGATTTGAATATCATTTTCAAATTTTCTTGGTATTTCTTTTGGGGAAAGCATTTCAATTAGAGTGTTTTGTGCATGATCATTTGACAATTTCTTCTCATGAAGAAAATCTAAATCGTTTAAATCATAACCTGCTTCTAAAAAATCACCAATTTCATCACAAGAGAAAATTCAAAGGTTTGGAGACACACCTGTATTGAATGCATGATTAGAATGTGCACCTAAATTTTCTTGTATTGGGTTCTCTTCTTTGACCTCTTCATCCATCGTGGTATCCTTAATGTCTTTCTCCTTTGAAACATTATTCAAGTCTCTAATTCTTTGTCTTCTCTCTCGTTGACATCGTGCTTCATTCTCTTTATTTGCTGCAATCTCCTCATCTGTCAGAACTTTTTCTTTCTTCTTTCTTCGTTGTTTTGATCCCATGTTTGCACCAATTTTGAATTTGAATCAGTATCTTGCAAATTGTATAAGAGGACAAGAAAATAGAATAAGCATGACAAAATTCGTTGTTGCAGATCAAAACTATTATTCAATCATTTCAATCATTGAAACTCAGTCTATGGGGCAGCTTTTGGGGCCCAACGGGTACCCGATTTTAAAAAGAATCAGGTACCCAATTTTTAAATAGTCAAGTACAATGGTTGAAAACAATCAGGCACCCGATTTTTGAATTACAAATCGGGTGCTCGATTCTTGAGACATGAGCTGGAATTTGGTATGGCTCCTAACTTTTGCATGGGGTTTTGCCTTGGGGAGAGGCATGGAATAGGCTTGGTCCCACCAAACCATGCCTTTATGATCCTTTTTTTTTCTAAGGCATTTAATCAACAATTTCTGGTATTGTCGTAAATTTTTTATAGTCGTTCCCATTGAATTTTTTGATGAGACAAAAACCCATTATAGGTCTTACTGTTCTAATTCCAAAAATGTAAATTTTATAGTGTTATTAGTTTATTTTCTATTTTTCCATTATTTATTAATCAAAACTATCTCCTAAATGTTGAAAAGTGACATTCACTAAAACTTTAATAACTTTTTTATTTGATAATTTTTCTTAAATTAATTTATATGTCATCAATCTACATACAATTATTTTGATGTTAAAAAAAAAATTTGAAAAAAGTGAGATTTTGATTAAATTATGTGGTTCGTACACAAGAGGTTTTAAAATTTACCTTTATAGCCAATTAATAATTAAAAATTAAAAAAATTATTCAATAAAAAATTAAGGAAAAATATTGTCATCAATCTTAGCTGTATTAGGTAACTCCCTTTAAAAGGATTTGCAAAAATTCATTTATTTGTGTCAAATTATGGTGTCCGTACACGAGCATGGTATGGTCTTGAAACAAGCATTTTGAAAAAGTGGTTTTAAAGATCCACACCAAAAAAATAATCTATCATATGGGTACACAAATAAATTACATATTCAAAAACTAGATTTTGAACACTAAAAATTTTATTTCTATAGTTTTTTTATATTCAATCTCTAAATACCTCAAATTTTGATATCAATTGACAAAAAATTTCAAAAACAGGAAAAACGCTTCCACTTTTTGGCCAAAAGTGAGACCCAACTTCTTGCACTGACCCAATATTTCCGCTAACACAATCTTCTTGTTTGGTCCTTCTTTGATATATAGGTTGTTGTTATCATTTTTTTTTTGAAAATCAATCTTTATCAAGTAGTTATGAAGTCGAGACCATACAATGCTTTGCGTAATTTACAGACCATATCCTTTTTGCTAGGATCCACAAAACCTTCAAGTTATTCTATGTAAACTTCTTCTTCAAGAATGCAAATTTTACATTTATTTGATAAACTTTAAATCCTTTATGTGTAGCATAAGCAAGTAAAGTTCTAACACCTTCTAATCTAGCAATAGGAGCAAAGGTTTCACCATAATCAATACCTTCTTCTTGAGAATATCCTTTGCATACTAACCTTGCTTTGTTTCTAGATACTTCTCCATTCTCCATTCAACTTATTTCTGAAAACCCACTTTGTCCCAATTACATTTTTATCCTTGGGTCTAGGAACAAGATTCTGAGTCCTATTCCTCTCTATCTATTCTATTTTTTCATTCATAGCTTCAATCTAGCTTTCATTATCCAAAGCATCTTTTATTGATCTAGGTTCAAATTCAGCAAGAAAACATGTACCTTTCAATTTGTTTCTTGTCATTGTTACATCTGACTTGTTTATAATAATCTAATTAGGTGCATGGTGCCTTTTGACATATCTTGCTAACACAAGTACTTTGGATTTAGAACATGTTCCACTAACCTCTTCATGATCTTATATATCAAGCTTGAGTCTCACTATCTATGACTCGGGTCCATCATACTCAGTTTTCTCTAGCAATAGCTTGGTAACTTCTAATTGTGACTCAGGTCCTTCAAACTATGACTCAGGTTGCACTTGTTGCAACTCGGTAGCTTTTGAAGATTTTGGGGACTCGTGAGGTGAGGCCTCTTGACTTCCAACTAGATTTGATAATGTATCAGTTTCATAGTTAAAAAACCTTTTATAGTCCTTAGGTTCTTTGTTGCTCTCTTCTTCACTCTTTTTTGCAAACTCATCAATTCTCACATGTGCACTTTCTATGATCCTATGAGTGGATAAATTAAAACATTTATATGCTTTACTTCTACAAGAGTATCTTAGGAATATGCCTTCATCACCCTTGACATCAAATTTATCATTCCTAGATTCTTTTAAGATATAATATTTTCTACCAAATACTTTTAAGTAACTTACATTAGGTTTGTAGCCATACCATAGTTCATAAAGAGTTTGATTTGAGTCTTTCTTCAACTGTACTCTCTTTAAGGTATGCACTGCAATACTGATTGCTTCCTTCCAGTATTTAACTACAACACTCTTTTCTATCGTCAAAGTTCTTGCACAATCCATGATGGATATGTTCCTTCTTTCAGCTATACCATTTTTTTGAGGTGTACTAGGGGCTAATACTTGTCTCTTAATTTCTCTTTCAATGTGGAATTCATTCAACTCATTGGAAATGAATTCACCACCTCCATTTGATCTCAAACACTTCAGCTTCTTTCCAATTTCTTTATCTACTCTTGCCAAATATCACTTAAATTTTTGAAATGCTTCAGACTTTTCTTTCAGATACATTATAGTCATCATTTTAGAATAATCATCAACAAAAAGAATAAAATACTTATCTCCATTGTAGCTCTCTATTCCAGTAGGTCCACATAAGTCTATATGAACTAGCTCTAAGACTTCTTCAGAATGATAGTCCTTGCTTTTGAAACTTGTCTTTCCCATCTTACCAATATGATAATTTTTGCATAGGTCCATATCAGATTTTCTCAGACTAGGGATACCTCTTACTCTTTTCTTCTTCCTTATCTTGATTAGATTATCAAAGTTCATATGACATAACCTTTTATATCACAACCAACTTTCTTCTACCTGAGCAATAAAACACAAACTTTCACTAAGATCTAGATAGAATAGGTTACCTTTTGTTTGTTTTCCAAACCCAACTAGATTTCTTTTTCCATCTAACAGCTTGGCCTTCCCATTCATGAATTCTACTTTTAATCCAATGTTATTCAATTGTGCCACACTCAGTAGATTATACTTTAGACCTTCAACACAATAAGCATTATCACATCTAAGTTCATTGGTTAGTGTGATACAACCTTTTCCCTTTATGCAACATGGTTCATTGTTTCCAAATCTCACACTTCCACCATCATAATGTTCCATATGTTTAAACTTTGTTTTGTCACCAATCATATGATGTGAGAAGCCACTATCAATAATCCATGTATCATTCTTGCTAAAATGAGAAATAAGTGTCATTTTATCTCCTTCATCATCAGATTCATCTTTTATAGCAATATATACCATTTCATCATCTTCACTACTATCTAAATCTTTAGCCATAAAACAAGATTTCTTACCTTTTTCCTTGTAGTCCTTGAAATTATTGAAATCCTTCTTGCCTTTGTACATTTTGTTCTTCTTTTCATCTTTGTATTCTTTGTTTGGACACCTTGTAGCAATGTATCTAACTTCTTCACAAGAGAAATAGATTAAAGGGATTTTACCTTTATACTTTCCTTTGCCTTTGGGATACCTTCTTGCAAGAAATGTTTCGATGGCTTCAAGATCACTATTAGAATTGTCTTCCTCTTCACTTTCAGATTGTTTGTTTTTAGATATTTTAGCTTTCATTTTGAGTGATACCTTGGCTTCAAATGTAGACTCAAGATTGCTAGAACTAGGAGTATAATTATCATATTTATCTAGTTGAAATGTAGTCAATCTTCCAACTAGAGCATCCAATATTATTTCGTTATTTGGATCACATCTCATCTCTTAAATAGAAAACACTTTTATTGCATAGATAGGAAGATAGGAAGAAGAGTTTTGAGTATCTTGCTTACCACTATTACATCTTCAATTGTTCCTCCAGGGGATTTGATGGCACTGACACTGGCTTTGATTCTTTCAACATATTTCACAATGTTTTCATCTTCCCTCATCTTCATCTGATCAAACTAGCCTCTCAAGCTTTCTGCCTTGGCTCTTTTCACATTATCATCACCTCCATAGATATTCTATGGTTTGGTCCACATGTCATGAGCAGTAACACATCCTTCGACTTCATCAAATTCAACATACTTAAGAGTTGATGCTATGTCAAACCTCATGATATTATGATTTTTCTTTTCAACGATCTGTTCCACAAACAATGTTCCAATAGGAGCCTTGTAAGAAGTTTCTAAATACTTCAAACCTAAATCACTGATGGTTTCCAGATGCAACTTCATAAGTTCCTTCCATGCTTCAAAGTTATGTATGTTCATCTTGGGAATCTCTCTCATGTAAGACATTCTAATCTTTAGCTTAGGTCCTTGAAACCTTTCTCTGCAAGCACCAATAGGCTTTGATACCAATTGTTGGAAATATAAGAGGAGTAACTGAGAGGGGAGGGGTGAAGCAATTACCACAAAAATAAATCCCAGATCCCTTAGATGTTAGAATAAACTTTATTGAAAATATATTGATGCTCAGTAAACACACAGTCACTCAGTTTACACTAGCAAATGTTGTAACTCGACAAACACTAAAATAACTTGGCAATTGCTTAACATAAAAATTTTAAGATATTATCTGTGATTAATCTTTCTTAACTTAGTTGCATACACATTAAATAAATAGCATAAACACAAGTGACACCAAGATAACCCTGTTAAAGGTTACAAAACACACTATTAGGTGTGACCCTGTTAGAGGATTTGATCACCTTATTAGGGGTGGCCTTGTTAGAGGTCTTTAGACACTTCAATCTTAGAAATTTCACCTTATTAGAGGATTTACAAATAGTTGTTAAGCCAACTCTATTAAGAGATTTAGATCAGTGCTACAATGGTTAGAGAGTAACAATGAGATGACCTGATTTCTGATGCAACTAAATTGCTAATTACAAATCTCAATTATGTCTTGTATACTTGATCATTTTTGATCGAATGTACCTTTGTAGCTCAACAAGGATATTCTACTTATCCTTCTAATTCATTTCCTCTAAGTATCTTCGAATCCTTTTTTATATTCCCACATTCAATTCTCAACTTGACATTATATTTATATCTTACACATTGTCAAGTCGGCTTGAATACAATTTAGACTACTTAATATCCATCTTCTTAGTCAGCTATAACCAACAAACAAATCAATTGAACTCAATATGCCAAAACAAGAAAATCTTCCATTAGCGGACCTTACTCACTAAACATTAATTCAAAAATAATTTTCATGTGTTACCAAGTGAAATCGGTTAACACTACATATTCTCAAAGATCCTTTGGTAACCGAGCGAGCTCAGTTAACACTGGTTCCATCCAACATTTCCTTCATTAAGCAAGTGAGCTCGGTTAACACTCAACTTCTATGAACTCCCCTTTGATGCCCGAGTGAACTCGGTAGACACTGTCTTCTAAACTTGGCAAACTCTGGAATGCTCGACAGACACAAGAGATTCTCTTCATCGCCTGAGTGATCTCGACATACATTGACTGGCAATGATATGACATTTTGTGTAACATAAAAGACAATACATAATTAACCAATTATTTTCAACAACTTGTTACCAAAAAAAATCAATTCTTGCACTAAATTAAAACTAATTTTTTTGAAAATTAAGCTCATTAAGTTATCATGATGAATTTTCTAGAGTTTTGAATATCGTGATTGGTATTTTTTAAATACCTAATTCCTAGTTCTAAGTTTAAGTAAAAATTTATTTTGTGTCATAAATTGTGATATCCATCCCGGCCAACATTAACACTTTCGCAATCTCAAGGATCTTAAGAGACACCATCCAAACATTAACACTCTACTAACCCTTCCACAATAAACTAACAAAGTTTGTGCAATATTGTATCTATTACTACCATGAGAAAACAAATTGGAGTTGTGAAAAATTGGATATGATGTTATTGATATCTCTAAATAATTATTTTTAGGCTTAGCTGATACATTCATGGATTCAATGAATGATGAAAAGTGTCTTATCAAACTTTGATGAATTATTTATGTCAAGGCTCTTAAGAATCAATATGTTTGGGTAATGATTTTATTTCTCTATTAGTATCAACTAACCCACAAATTGTATTAGCAATATTAGTTTGATTCCACATAATGTAATTATGAAATATCACTTCACTACACTAATTTATTTGTAACTTTTTGAACAATATATTCATTGTCACAATAAAGAATACTAGAGGATATGATATACAGATGGACCAAACAACCTTTATGTATTTTGTAAGTTTCATATATTGTAAGAATGATTCCTTCAAACTTAAATATTTGATAAAATAAGGTACTTAAGATATATCATTTGGTTGATGCACCCTAGAAGGATAGGAATTCATGGAAAAAAACAATAATGTTTATAATAGTGTCAAGTAGTTTGTATAGAAATATTAGTGTATGAATGAAATTATGAGAAAAATGGGTTAAGAGTTTAAAAATTGAAAGAAATTTGTAGGCATATCTAAATTTTGCTTGTAGCTTCACGTGAAACATTCCTAGGTGTGATTGATTGCAAATACTATCTTAGCAATCTTTAGTATGTTTTGGTCAGATTAGGTATCTCAAGTCATCACCATCCAACCAATGAAGCTTAGGATGGTCAAAAAATTTAGATGATGAAATTCTAGTTCCAATAACATCATATATTCTAGTTAAATGTGGTAAAAATATTCATTAATATCATGACACAAGATAAAATAACACTATAATAATCTTTATCCTCAATAATATTTAATATTTTATAAACATATATAAATTAAAATGTGACAAATGAAATGCGTAGATCTAACACTATAAAGAATGAGGTTGGGATCATGTCCTAGCCAAATTTTACCAGAATATATACACCCCAGTCCTTTACTCAGCCAAAAAAAGTTCTTTAAATCTTCAACAATTGCAAAGAATTACCATCATTTGATAAAAATCTTTAAATGTCTCATCCGACTAATGCCTTCCCAAAAATTGAATTAATTTGATAGCAAAACATTATCAACCAGTCCTCCGAAATTAAATGTATCTCTCTCCAAAGTTTATTATATATTATTTTAATTTTTATATGTTGATGTTTTGGCCAAGATACCTTTGACACAACTAACTTCTTTTGGATTTGGGTTGAAAAGATAATAAGGATATAATATCCAAGGACTAAACAATTGAATGACATCTATATTGAATGATATCTATTATAAACCTAAGAACCCACAATATTTTCCATTGATTGGAGATTCATCAATTAAAACTATCATCTTAAACTATATAAAAATAAACCTCACGATTCCATGTGAATAAATTAAAACATATGGATTTCACATACTAATCTCGCCTCCATTGTGGTTATTGTATTTTATTTTGGCATGTTCCTTGATTTTCTAAAATCGATATGAGAAAAGCGTGCAATCAAGTAGTTAACTGATATGCTTCATTTCTTATGAAATTTTGGTGTGATTTGTTTAAAATTTTGACAAATGTGTCTTTTGATTTGTATTTAAGTACTCATGTGTATCTTGTCACATACGGAGATATTGAAGGCAATATCTTATAAAAAACTAAAAGATAATACTAATAAAGATAGCGTGTTATTAAATTTGAGAGTACAATTTAGGGTAATTTTACCTTTTTAATATTATTGTCTATTATCCAATGGCATTATACTATTTTATTTATAGAAAATTTGTTCTTAGAAACAATATCTTATCTAGGTTTCCAAAAGTGTGATTCATTATTTTTAGTATTATAGATAATTTTATAGATCTCTTCACTATGAGAATAAAAGAATTATTGTACTAAATAGTGAATGTGTTGAACTAAAAAGGAGTTCTCAAATGAACACTCTTAAAATACATCTCATTGTCCCATCTTACACTTTTCACTAGAGAAAACAACTTATAGACTTTTATGATAAATTTGCTAATTCGAAAAAAGTTTTCCAACAAATCCAAGAGATGTGAAAAAATATTAATCCATTTCACTCATCCATCTAGAAAAATGATCAAGTTTGTAGCATAGGTAATTATTCTCAAATAAGAATCATCATTAACATACACTTTCCCTCCATCATATTTTATATACTTCTAAAACCACCCCAATGGGAATTCATATGGAAGGAATTTATAGAGTATAACAACAATTCATTTTTACATGTATATTTTGTTAAGCTACAACAAAGGTAGTGGTACCATCCCTCTATCAGGATCTTATTAGAATTATCATTAGACTCATTTTTTCCCTTATCCTTTCCATCTCTTCTAAAATGCTCAATATTTCAATGTATGCATCTTCTTTAGCAATCAACTTGGATAAACACTTGTAGAATCTAAGCCCACATAGGAGTATCACCAAAATAGATCTAGACCAATTGTGGAAACATAATGTTACTTGCAAGTTTTCTAAAGAGTCTTACTAGATGCTCCCATTTATGCTCGGGATATTAGTGACATTATCACATGGATAGTTGTCTAATGAAGTAGGAAAAAAGTGGTTCTTTAGCCTCATATTCTTCTCCACACTAATAGCTCTATTGTTAGTGTGTTGTTTATATTTTATTGTATTTACTAGCACCTTTACTGGTAGTGTGGTGTTGATTATCTTTACTATTGGAGGGTTGTGGTTGTGTAAGGATCAACACCCTTGTTATGATGTTTTTAATAAAAAACATGATGTTACCTACAATACTCATTATGAAACTCTCATATAAAGGAGTTGATTAAAAGGAGAACTAATACATAAAACCATCAAATGGTAAATAGAAAACCATAAAGTCAAACCACACAAAATGTGACACAGATTCTTGCTCAAACTCCAACAACCCAAATCCCAAGTTAAAAAATTAAAATAGCATATTCATTACATCTATTATAAGTTCATCATTATCCAATCACTAATTTGGATGCTCTCAACTAGCTCCACTATCTCTATTCAAATATATACTAAGAAATTTTGTAATATTTTTCATAAATTGCTCAAGAGTAACTCCCTTTTATAACTCTCTTATATTACATTTATAATATGGGCGTTTGGTATCTTTTGGTCTAAAAAGATAATTGAACAATATTCTTAAAAAGGTCTCTTTCATCTTGCTCTAATTGTGGTTGATTAGAACATGTTTTTAAGTCAAAATCAATCTTTTATACCCTAGAATTTATATCTTTAAGTTCGAACACCCAATACTTGTATTATTATATTGTTAACAAAAAGACACAAGGTTAAGACACCATTTGTAATATATTCTAGACTAAATCGAAGAGCATTTATTGGACATTTGAAGAGATTGTTTTTTCTATATTCAAAAGTATGGGTGTGTTATAGGGTGCTAGCACCATGATATTTTCATTGAGGTTGTCACTTAAAAATTATAAATTGAGAGAAATTACTATAATAGGAACATATGAGATATAAAAGATAAAAATAGATATTAGTGGCATCTTCCTATGACTACGATAGATAGAAATGAAGGGATAATGGGGCTTGCAAAAAACACCCAAGAAGAAATACTAGCAAGAAGTTTAGCCTCATTCAAGGATCTAGAGGAAGAAAAAAAAAGAGGATGATTGCCTCTCCATGTAGAAATATATGCAACTGAAGCAAACCGTGTGACACCCTGATTCTCTTATCAAGTTTAACCCATCTCTTGTTGAGTACAACTACCCCTCTAGTAGAAACAAACTAGTAAGTTTCAATTTTATTTTATTTTGCAAATGATATAATACAATTATCATGTACAACATTTTTATTAAGTTTGCTAGTCAGATTTTATTTGGCCTACATGCTATTTCAAATTTTCTAGTTGTTTCCTAAAGGTTTTTAAGGAAATGAAAACCTATGATCTATTAACTCATTTAAATCAATAAATAGGTTGAAAAGATGGAGATATTTTATCACAGAATATAATGTGTATAGTATGTCATGTATTAACATAGGTTATTAATATTCATCATGCATTCAAGAAGCATTAAAAAAATTGATATGAATTTTTGTGTCTACTTTTTAATATGATATATATATATATATATATAATGTGTAATCATTTTACATCTATAAACACTATAATGATTTTATTTTTTGTTTCTACACATATAACATTTTCTAATGTACATAAAAATATTTCCACTTCTAATAGAAGTTGTTTTTTGTAAAGAAATGTTGACACACCCACATAAAAATTGGCACATTCATTTTGAAAAGACAATTTTGTCTTAAAATGGACACACTTGCATTTTGAGACCTTTTAGCACCCTTTCCATAAGTCTTTCCTGGACTATAAATGGACTTGTTCTCAATTCTCTCTTTTCCCTATTTCCTTTTACTTTCTTCTCTATTCCTTTAGGCAACTGCTTGAGCTTTGTGTGGCTCTCATGTCCTCCCCTTAGGTTCCAGGTTGACCTAGACTAGTTAGGGTCTACTAGGTTGACCTTGACTAGGTCAACGCCAACTAACAGGTTTGTAGGGCCCAGAGTCTGAAAAAATATTAACAGTTTAATTAGTTTAATCATGCTCTCTAGTCATCTTGTATTATTTTCCCATGCAAAAACTCATATATAAGGAGGTTTAAAGGCTTCATTTTCATAACATACAATCCAATTGATCTCTCAAGCTCAAGCATTCATATCCTTTTGAACACAAGCAAGCTATTCTTTGCATTTAATGAGTTCAAGCATTCAAGCAAGGGAGATTTCTATCAAGCATTGAAGGATCCTTTATGAGCATTTCCACTTAAAGATCTAGCTTACTATTGGTCATCAAGGGAGGAGGTCTACATTTAAGCATCTGTCACCTTCTACATCAATTCACACTTACATTTGTAGCAACATGATGGAATTATGGTAGATTCGTTACACATTGTGGATATACCCTACATTCCCATATCGAATTCAAGATCAACACACTACAAAACAAAATCCTTGTTGACAAGGTTCTTAAGCAAGGTGAATCCTAAAATTTACCTTGTTTCAGTCATTTACATTTACATGTAATCATTTACAAGGTTTATTCCTCAATCTAGGGCTTGACCAAGGAAAACCCTCACCCAACAAACAACAAAAACCCTTCACTTATGTGTATATGAGAAGGATACTAGAATTTTTGCATGTGGATCTAGAAATAACTCCCTAAGTGATTCTTGGAGAAGTTGGTTCAACTTTTTTGCACTACCCCTAGTACACGTCAACCTCGTAGGAATTTGACCCTCTAGGTTGACAGACCCTCCTACTTTTCTAGATGAATTATTTCTAGATTTTGTTCCTTTTATCATTTTATTTGGGAATTTGTAGTCATATTCAAAAATAGGCTCATATCCACAATTTTTGGAGCTAAAATACATCTTCTACTACATATTTCAATGTGGTTCTTTTATATTTTATTTCCTTTCATATCTTTACCCTAGATTTATATCTTAATTAGATTGATTGTGTACACCTGGTATCTAGATCTACATTATTTAAGCAATTAGTTCAATTTTGTAGGCACATTATCTTATAAGAGACAAAGAGTGTATTTCCTTGTATTGCATTTTCCTTTATAATTTGAATATGGAATTGGTTCCCTTTCTCCTTTGGGTCCTAGCTAATCTAATTTGGTTTATAAAGAGAAATCGTATTTGGAGATTTCCTTATTTTCCTCACATACATATTTGAATAGCTTAGCAGACCAAAAAAGTTGAGATTTATGTCTTATTAAAGTGTCTCCCTTTTTCCATTAAATATTCTGGTGAACCCAATCGCTTACCCTCTTTCTTGGAGTTAGTTCTTTCTTTCTTGTATCCTATGGTTATAGAGTTATATCTACCTATCTTGTGTGTGGCTAGATATCTCTTTTATTCTCTTTATTATATTTATTTGGTTAGATCTCATTAGATTTCTCTTTTTTGATCTCCCCTTTTATGAGCTTAATTACACTAAGTCCAAATATAGCATTCATGTTAGGAGAAGTTGTAGACTCATGGGCTCCTTTGATCATGATTCCTCCTTTCTTCCTAGGACTCATGATGACACTAACATCTTTTCTCATGATCTTAATCCTATAATGGATCATAACTCCTCTCAATCATCCCATGATGAAGATGATGCTTTAAGATTTCCTCCTTCACAAGCTGATAAAATTTCTCATGAATTTGATAAATTGTAACTTTGGCTTGTGCAAGAACATTAGAATCCCGATAGTGTTGTTTCTATTGAGGCTCTTAAGAAAATTTTTAATAATGATGATAATAATATTTCTATCTTTCATGATATATCTCACCTTATTAATACTTATGCTAAGTCTTTGATGGAATGTGTTCAAGAGTTAGGATATCCTCCTCCTTCCACAACCAATGGACCTTCTATTTTGATTTCCACCACTCTTTTTAGCATACCTACATAGGCTTCACCTCTTATGACTACTTCTGCACAAGTGTCCACTTCTTTAAGTGTTGGTCTTCTTGCCTTTCACTTTCCATGAGTGTTCCTCATACTTCTATACCTTCTTCATTACCTTCATATAGTGTGGTTCCTTTTACTTATTCAAATCATTTACTTGTTCCTTCTAGTCTTCAAATGACATCCTTACACCTTCCTTCTACTTCTTATAACTTTTTTAATACATCTAGCATACATATGCACACTATCACATCTTCTGATCCTATTGTTAGTAGCTTGGTTCAATTTGTCACTGTATTGCAACAACAAGTGGCTCAATTCACTCAATCTAAGTACAACATTCCTACATGTAATGTTGCTAATTCTATTTCCTTCGATATCCTTCATTTTTTTATACCACGACATGTTGAGGTACCTCATCTTGAGACTTATAACAATAAGGGAGATCCCTTGATTCATGTTAAAACTTTCCAAACTATATGTAATGATTTTTCTTATGACTATAGGCTTATAGCTAAGTTGTTTCTACATATTTTTAGGAACCAATGGTGCAATGGTATTGCTCTCTACCTCCTCACTCTATTGATTCCTTTCAAACTCTTGCTAATGCTTTCATTCATTGATTTTGTAATAATATTGGTCCATAGATTTCTTTAAATGATTTATTACATTGTAAGAAAAATGTGAAAGAGAAAGTAACTGATTTAATTGGTAGATTTAAACATTTGTATGCTCATATTTCTTATCAAGTGTCTGATCATGATATTCAATGTATCTTTATTTCTAATTTAAAGAAATATATTAGAGATAAGATTATCCTTACTGAGTATACCGCCTTTTCACATCTTTGTGTAGTGCTTCATCATTACCAGTTACAAGTGATTCAATGTGAAAGCTCTACTCTAATGCTCATTTTTCTAGTGATAAAGGTGATGTTGCTGAAAATTCCAACAAGCTCTCTAAACCTAAAAATTTCATCAAAATCAAGTCAACAGATATAGTTGTTAATTAAATGGTTACTATATCTAAAGGCATGGATACTTTTTCCTCTGTATATCATCTTTGATCATAAAGATGCTCAATTATTTAAATATTTATCTGAGGTGATGACTAAATTAATTCATGTTGGAATTCTTAAACTTCCTCCTATTCTTCCTATTGATACTAGTAAATTGATGCCTAAGCATTTTGATTCAAATGCTTTCTGTCAATACTATCATCAACCTAGTCATGATAATCAAAGGTGTTATGCTTTGACAAATTTTATTCAAGACCTTATTGTTTCTAATGCTATATCCATCGGTACTCAAGTTAATAACATGAATAAATATGTTGCACCTCCCAATCATAATTTGTAGATTTACACTAATCATTTACCTTAACATTCTTCTTCTTACCAACATATTAATTATGATGATAAGATAGAAGAATAAAATCATGTGGTTAGTCATTCTGAGTTAGAACCTCAACCTCTGATTTCTTCTCCACCTGAATCTAAATTGACACCTCTTATTAGCTTTAGTGAATCTTATGTGTTTAAGGCACCTAATGGTCCTCTTTACATCACTACTAGAGTTAGTCATATTCCTTCTCATGGTACTTCAATCGATCCTTCTTCTGTTGTAAATGTTATGACTGAAGAGATAAAGGGTTGCATAGAGATACCTATCTACTACTCTCGTATGGATTCAAACTTGTCATGGTTTTCTTTATCGTCCTCAAGGTTCTATCACTTTACCTTTTACTCTTTTAGGGAAGGTTGTTTATACTAACTTTTTTGTTGTTCCTACTTCTGATCAATTTCAACTTGATTGGTATTCCATGGCTTTCTTCCATGCAATTTTTAGCTTCTCCTATTCATAAGTGCCTTAAATTTCCCCGTAATGGAGAAATTTTCATCATTATCATCCCCTTTATAAGTCATTATGTCCTTGAGATTGTGCTAAGATTTTTTTTTTGGTCATCTCATCCTTAAAAACCACCTACTACTCATCATGATCATCTTTATAGAAACTATTAGCAATATAAGGTTGCCAAGGTTATGGAGCTTAGTCTTCCTAAGGGTTATTCCCTTGTGTCTATCTTGTCTATTGTGTTTGTTCCTTCTGCTTCTGAACCTATTTTACCTTCTACATCTATGCATTCAACTACTATACTTGAACCCATTGTTGTTCCTTCTTCGGAACCTATGGTAGTTGATCCTAATCCTTCTAATTTATCTCGTAAAACTATTCATAACCAAAATTCCCATCAGTATTTCAAGAACCATCAAGCTGAGGATAAGGCTAAAGCTCACTTTCTTGCTTCTAAACTCGTATCTTCATCTCCACCTTTACCTTCCTTGATCAAACCATGTGTGAGTCTTTAGAGGAAACTAAACAAGGTAACACTATGCATGTGGATAAACATGATGATTATGTTTGTATTTTAGATTCTATTAATCTTGGTATTGAAGATACTTTAGATGATGAGCATATTAGCAGTGATGAAGAATTAATTGATATGGATAATAATTTTCCTTACATGCTTTCCATGTAGCTTAAAATCACTTCTAGTAATAAGCATAGAGACTCTCATCAAATTCCTTCCTTAGAAGTGGATGTGATTTCTACTGTGTTGGATATCATTCCTCTCGCAATTCATCATCCTTCTCCTAGAATTTATGACCAAGAAATATGGATTAAAGAAAATTCTTGTTGGTATTTTGAAGATTATGTCAAGCAATAGATTATGTTAATGGGTATCATTCTAAGGAGGAAATCCCAATTCGAGAAATGGATTTGAATTTATTTTTAATTATTATTTATGTTTCATGCCAATACCGATATATAGAATCAATTAAAAATGGGAGCCAAGTGTAAAATCAGAAATTGTATGGACTTCAATTTTAACACCCAATTTGAGGAATTGGTTTCTTTGAGAGAATTTAATGTTTTAATGGGCATGCTATTGATGGAGCATCAACTTATCTTGTGGTGATTCTATGGTGTTTGTGAGTTGATTCATATTACATGCATTGGAATTTTACATTTCTAGGTTATGGAAAGAACTAAGTTGGTATATTCCAATTTAAAAGAATGGTTTCAACTTTGGAGAAGCCATGATTTTAACTAAAGATTAATCAAGACTGAGAATAAATGGT